>VZRL01005959.1:254359-271050 GCA_013397895.1 Origma solitaria
CCCGCCGCGGAGCGTTCAGGCCGCGGAGGGCTCAGGCCGCGGGGGCCGAGGGTGGGGAGGGCCGAGGCCGCGGTGCCGCAACAGGTGCCGCGGGAGCGCTGAGGGCGGCGGAGCCCCGCGGCTGGCGGGGCACACCGGGACCGAGAGCCCTGGGCTGCCGTGGGGAAGGGGCTGCCCCCGCCCGACGCGCCTCCCGCCGCTGGAGCGCCGGCTTCCCGTCAAGAGACAGTGAATAATTACTGAGCGCGCTTCGGTGTGAAAATTCCCTTCCATGAGGTGTTAGTCATAACGCGAGAGGGGAATGGCAAATTCGACAGAAATGGCACGTTTTGGTGCAGGTAGCGTTTCGCCCAGCGGCGGAGGCTTGAGGACGCGGCCGGCCCGCGGAGCGCTCGGCGCTTCCGTAGCGGGCTGGTGGCGGGGGCTGCCCCGCTGCGACACCCGCGGTGCCCCGCGCGGGAGGTCGCCACCGATTTTTAGTCGCAATTTTTTACCCAGTGTAATTGATCTTGCGTTTCAAACGCGATTTTCTTCTTCTTCTTCTTCTTTTTTTTTTTTTTTTGGTAGACTCTCAGAATGGATGCTCTAACGTGACCTGACCTCTCTGGTGCATTATAACACAGTGACCGATCGGAGCCCTGTGAACAGTTCATGGCTTTGCCGGTGTCCGTCGCGTTCACTGCACCGTAGCTCAGCAGAAATAACATTTATCCCTTTCAGGTTCAACCTGTCTCATCTGTGCGCTGCACAGTCCTGCGTGCAGTGCCTTTGGGATACGTATTGGATGCTTTTGAGGCTACTACATTGTCATGCAGACTTGTTTCTGAGAAATGGCAGACTTTTGGTGATGTTTGTTGTAGCTCAAATATGCCACGATATTTCAAAATTGCTGGAATATTGATATAGTTTGTGACACACATTCTAGTGATAATTTTGAGCATTTTTTTAAAACAAATTTTTGAACAACACATTTTTCTATGAAAATTTATCACTCTTGGAGAAGGAGCACAACATGCTTCCTTGAGAGATTACTATGGAAGTCTTTCATCACATCTGCTTTCTCTAATTGTAACAGTACAAGTTTATGAGAATAATTATTTTATTGATTCTTTGTAACAGTATGTAATATATATTTTCAATTTTCTTTGAGGAATTTTATATATTTTTCTTTTCCTCCTAGTTCAGTAATTAGCTGCTGAAAATTGTGGTCTCCCAGCTCAACTTGATGGCACTTTAGCATTGCTGTTTGGAAGGAGTTTTGTTCAGTTACGATTGGTGTGGCTTGGGTACAGCGTTAAAAAAAATTTAAAAATCCTGCATATAGTCATCTACCAAAGAGTATCTTTTTACTTGGAGTTGTATCACACACTGCCATAATAAAGTTACCCGTTTTTCTGAAGCACTGAATTAAGATTTACCATGGAACTATAGAGTCCCTTTTACTTCTTGATGGTATGCAGCATTATATTTAGCTTAGTCCTAAGCCATGTGGAAGTCGGATATGCCTGTATTTAAGGGAGACCACTGCTCTCCGTGGCTTGCCAAAATCTGTTTTGAGGGATAAGTGCAGGGGTTTATTCTATTAGAATTCTTAATCTGCTGCACATTTCAGGGCAGCTTTAGTTCAGACAAGGTGTAGTCTGGCCCCTGGACTGAATGTCCATTAGTGGTTGAACTGTTTTAGGTGAATTTCTGAGTTTATCGTCTGGTGCAAGAAGGCGTGAGCAAAGCCTGTCCTGCAGGTCTCCTGTGACCAGGGATGTCTCAGCCCAGCAAGTATACTTTCAGGGAGGATGAGGATGCTCTTCTTGGCGAGTTGAGTCCTCTGAGAGCTCTCCCAAGCAAGCTGTCCTGGCTTCTGGAGACCAGTCTCAAGCTTCCGCCACTGAACATCCCAAAAATAAGACCCAAACTGTCAAAATTCAACTCCATTTTGTACAGCTTGGTTACCGGGAGCATCTGGGCTCTAAACTTGGGTCTTTAAACAGCTGCAAATATCCTGCTGTGTGGAGACAATGCTGAAAAGATCCCTCAGTAATGGAGGCTTGGGAACAAAGAGGTTTATATGCTACTTTTAATAATCATACAGAGGAGGAGCTGCATGGTGTTACACTCCCACAGCAGAGGTGGTGAGAAGGATTTCTTTTGCCCCATGGGGAGGATGGTGGAAACGTGTCTGGGACCTGTTTTCCATTGCTTTCATGACTGAAAAAGGTCAATTATTATCAGCACAACTTCCACTCTCACATGTGTTGCCTGCTGAAGTAGTCAATTAATTAAGAACTTGAAATTTTGCTTTCTTTGCAGATGATCTGTTTCTTGGAGTATATAGTATGCTTGTCCAGGCCATCAGCGTGGAATAAATTTGACATAATTTTGATAAAAACACTCCATGTGACATAGTTCTTGCTTTCAGGATCTCTTTAACAAGCCCTTATACAAAGAACAAGTGACACCCAAAATGAATGACTATGGGGAAGAGACTAACTCTCAAAGCCCAGGTATTATCACTATTGTTTACAAACATTTTCTAAAAGCTTATACAGGTGACGAGAGGTCTGGTGATCTGATTTGGACATGTCCTTCAAATGGCAGCTGCTTCTGCAGTTGATAAATTCGATTCAAAACAGCAGCGTGTCTTTCCATCCACTCCAATGGGGTTTCACTCACACCGAGTGGAACCTGATGGGTACCCAACATGGCTTTTGGGCATCTTGGAATTTGCTGAGAACCCCAGAATGTAGGCATCTAAGTAGATGGCTAGCTTGCCATTTGGGAAATCAGGCTGCTTATTGCCCGAAGTTCTAGGATGTTAATCTGGAGAGTTTTCCCACTAGTTTTCAATATTTTTAATTATCTCTCACCTCTGAGATATGCAGTTATAAATCTGTATTTTTTAATGAGATTGGAGATAACACAGCTGCTATACCAAGAAGAGTGCACCTGTTCTGCATGGAAGTGTCTACCTTGACAGAAACCATTAAATATTTCTATTGCTACTACGTTTCCTGTCCACTCTGTCAGTGAAATGAGCTCCCATGGCAGAGAGCTGCCACCCTGACCCATGTGTGCTATCTAATGACACCAGCAGCGTGCTGAGGTGGGATGCAGCCAGCTCACAGCCTGTATGAGCTGTAACCCATCTGTACCAAAGCCAGTTTGATTTTCTAACACCTGTGGTGGCTTCAATTTCTGCTCTTATGGTTGTTTTCTCATACTTGTTCAATAGGTTTTCTTGAAATCATTACTATTAATAGTGCCAAATTCCTCTCCCAGTCATTTTTTCTCTGGATTTAGTATATATAGGGACTATGAGATAGACATATATCTTGTAAATAAGATTTTAAAAATATATTTTCTGGTCTGTGTTAGAGAAGGCAGACATTTTGGGAGGGGAATACTTTCATACTTGTTAAACATATGTAAGCACTAATGAACAAAACCAATTAAAATCCATTTGTTTTAAAATATTAAGCATGACTCTTTTTTTTCATGTTCTGATGCATGTCAAATGCATACTAGAAACAAGAAAAATAATACAATCATAAAGGATGATGCAGAAACTATCCTGAGCCAAATGCATGTTCATTTTTTACCTTCACTATGTGTAAACATTCAGGAGGGAATCTTTTTTCTTACACAAATGAACATTTCCAGTTTATTTAATACCTTTTTTTGCACTGCCCATTTTAATTTGGCATCAGAAAGTGCACACCTTACAAAGAAAATGTCCTACTCAGATAATGTTGGCTAATTAAAAAAAAAAGCAAGATCACTGAAAAAAAGGGAATTCTTTCTGTGTGCCACTGGATAAGATCTGTAGGCAGGAAGACCACAAGTGTTAAAGAAACAAAAGGGAAAAATGCAAGAGTGATGACTGTGCAATCTCTCTCCAGTGATATTTTGTGCCTTCTTAAATGTAGAATGAAAGTAGGTATCTCTTTGTTCTTCTGCTCAAAACAGAAAAGGGGAGCTCTGTCCTGTCCCTCATACTGTAGACTTTGTATATGGAGGTGATGACTGAAAATTTTAATATTTGTGATACTGACAGGTTTTGAGAAATTGCAAATAAGGATTTGCAGACCCAGGATACTTCTAATCTAAATGTCCAATTGGAACTGCTGTGTGGATTTTTCATACTACATACACAGCTAAAAGAAAAATGAGAATTAGGATGGGTACACATTTTTTTTTTTTTACTTCGCACTGAATAGGTGACATTTTGCAGTAACTATACCAATAATATATATTATTTTAGATAATTTTAAAAAAAAATTAAGCTGAATGGTTGGGTTTGAAAGCTGTGAAGAAAAACCTTGGATATGAGAAATAACTACCTGTGCGGGTAAAAAACAAACCTTGTTCATATTTGTACCTAAAGAGGCAGGTAACGAAATAGGTCACTTATTTCATCTGCTTAGTGTTGGCACTACTGTCATTTTATACCTACAGTAATCCCTTGAGTCAAATAGAGCTTGTGAGCCATCTTCTCAAATGACGGAAAACTGCAAGCTGGAAGTACTTTTCATGTGCCTTGGGAATTTCAGTGCAGCAGCAAAGCTGCACAAATGATCGAGAAGAGCTGAGGACTGACACGCTGAACCTGTGCTTTATCCTGGCACCTGTAGAGAGTGTGATGTTGTCACACACTGAGGAAACCACCTTGCCCACTCATTTCCTGTTCCTTTGGGTCCCTCAGTGAGCCCTCATTCTTACTTCAGGAAGAAAAAGGTACATATCCTCTGTGCTCTATTTTCACCCCTCTTTTTGTATACTGTAAAGCTCAATTGAGATCTTTCTAGTGCAGGTTCTACTTTGTTTTAAAAGACTGCAAAATGCTTAAGACAGTGCTTTTAAGGAATTAGTAGTAAATATCAAAACTGTGAGGCAAAGTTACTCATCTTTAATACTCAAAATGAGAAGAGAATGTATGAGCTATAGGATTTTGTCCTGTAATATCTGGAGCCAGGAAAATTTAGGGAGTCTTTAATCATGTCAGAGAAACACCTGCGCCACTCATTTGAAACCCATTTTTAGATTTCCCAGCCTTGTGTCTAGACCACCATCCAACATCCATTCTTAACATTACAGAATTTGCTTCCTCTCAAAATGTGCATGCCTAGCACTGCATCCCTAATGACAGAAAACCCTACAGCAGTACATTTTCTTTGCCCTCCCTCCTCACTACCTATGGGAAGAAACCTTGCTGACCTTCCAAGTCCTTCATCCCACGTGTGAGAGATTCAGAAGCTCCTGCCTCTGATGCTGTCTCAAGAGAAGTAGTAGGGGCTAAAGATTAAGGCCTTTGAGCCAGTTGCTATAGAGATTATCAAAAAAGACAATCTTAGCTTCAGAGAACAAATCATTCAGAATAAGTTAGGAAGACAAGACACAAGTGTTCAGACAGACGTGAAGGTGGTGAAGGCAGCAGTTAGCCTGCATGCATTTGTTTAGTTTAATGGATGTGCTAACTACAAGGAGCCAGTCAGGTGCTGGAAAAGGGAGGGCAATTGATGGCAGCAGTGCAGAAGCTGTTTTTAAGGAGGTATTTAGAGAACAGAGACATATGAAGTATGATACTGTTTTGATTTCTCTTGAAAGGTACTTCAGATGCTTCCTTTTTATTCAGCTCCTAAAACCTGAGGTTTGTCAGTAGTGGCAGTATGTCAGAATCAGGACAGAAAGAGTTAACACCTGAGGTTTTATCCTGTAGAAATTGAACGCATGGGTAACTTTTGATTACAAACAGCTCCCTTGATTTTAAGAGACTGATGTGTGCTGTGGCAAGATGCTTATAAATTTGTAGGACTGAGAACTTTGCTTCTATGCTTTTTAGGCCTGGTCCTGTCTTGATTTGTACAGGGGTTTTTTTTAGCCTAAGAAATGAAACACTGTTAGTGGAGTGGCTCAGAAATTATTTTTCTGATAAATGGGTTAATTTTACCCAGCTTTGCCTTTTCATTGTTTTCTGAAGCAGCTCGCTGCAAATCTCTATTTAAATTACCAAGTTTTCTAAGTAGTATTCTTATACTCATGAGTATTTTACCACACAGAGCCACTAGAATGCAATGTGTCTCTTTGTCCTGTTTCAGTGATGAGATGCACTCACTATATACACTTGTGAATGTGAGTCATGTAAATAAGAGCCTAGCTTGTTTGCTTCCAGCAATAAAGAGATAGAATGGCGGAATTTAGTCACATATGCAATTTCTCTGGAGATATCTTCCATAAGTGTGTAGCTCAGAGAGTTCTTTCCTCAGGAGGAACAAAGTAAAAACTAAATCAAAATGAAATCTTCTTTGAGAAAATATACATTTTTTCATTATATACGCTCAAGAAATTTTGAATTAAAAGATACTCCTGAGCAACCTGGTCTGTCTTTGAGGTTAGTGCATCTCAAAGCAGAAAACTACCTTGGTTCTGCAGCTGAGCAGGAAGTAGGCTTCACAATTTCCCATTCCAATTTCAAGTATCTTGTGATCTTGTGGATCTAAAAGGTGGTAACTTTGCCTTCTGCCTCTACTTAGGGTTTACAATTCTTCCATAGAAACTGTAGTTCCAGTTCCTTTGTTAATCTCCAGTAGCCCCTGCTTATTTGGTGTGTTACATTGCTGAGAAGATTGAAGATCCCAACTAGTTTTTCCTCAAAACTAGTTTTACATTAGAAGTTTTGGGGTTTTGACTTAAGTCTGATTTGTGATGAAAACTGGTGCTGAACATGGGCCTGTTCTATTGGCCACCACTTCCAGTTTTAACATTAAATCTACCCAAAAGTATTCTTAGTGCACTGAAGACTCAGCCTCCAAATCATATACTCCTCAAACAGATAAATTCAGTGAGAAAAGCAGCAGACATTTTGGTTGAGATTTTATAGTACCTGTTTTTTAAGAGGTTGTGCCTATATATGGTAAAACTCTAAAAAGTAGAAGCTAGAACAGAGCAAAGAATGGGCATCACAAAGAGAGATAATTCTGTGTCTTCTTGGTGTTGCACCTGCCTCATGAGAGGTAGGCATTTTGTATTTTCACTCATTATCAAGGTTGCCTTCTGCTTCCAAAGATGAAGGTGACAATAAGAAAAATTTGCATTGTATTTCAAGAATATGTTTACAAAATATTTCGCCTCTCACATTTAAGAGTGAGTTTTATGGCAAGAGCAAAATATAATAATAAAACCTGCCAGACTGAAAACTTACAAGCTGTTTTCTTTGATGATGGCAAATTCCCCTGGAATTCTGTTGTCGATTTACAGCCATGAAAGTGACAGCATTAGATATGTATCGCCATGCACAGTCATACCTATGCTAGGAGAAAACAAAGTGGGCATGATTTTAACAAATGCAATAGTCCTACACAACAGCTGCTTGCACACTCCTTTCTTGTCTCAGCAGCACATTTGAAGAGCGAGATAGATGCTTGTAGCTTGCTGAAATAAAGAGCACATGTAAATCTCTTCTGCTGGGAGTCACTTTGTCATCAGAGAAGTGTAAGACAGCAAGTAGTTTTACTTATCTCTTTAAGTGACGTAGGGGTGCAGGTCTAAAATCCATGATTTATATATGTCGTGTGGGCTGGCAGCAGTCACTGGAAGCGGTCCATAAACTGAGAAATGGATTGCGCCCTGTCATTTTTGCTGTTTTTAGCTAGTTGAAAAAGAACCTTAAAATAAAGGCTAAAATAAGTGCAAAGTTAAGAATTTGAAGAAAGAAAGAAATTGAACACAAAGACAGAGAACTGGTAAAGATGCTCCTTGGCCAGATCACAGAACTGGGATGCTACTGGTTATTTTAGGCCCTGTTGGTATCTTTTCCCACTGCAGTGATGGGCACAGGGCCACAAGGATGCTCCCATGGATAACTGCTCTAATTCAGGAGGGATGGTTCAACAACATGGGGTGTTGGTTTTTTCACTGTTTGTGCACTTTGGAAAAGGCTGTCTTCAAACCCACCTCAGAGGGCAAAACCATTGTGAATTCTCTGTTAGGGCAATCAGCAGAATGTTAAAGCTCAGGAAGAGCAGTAAAAGGTGAGACAAGGGGTATGGCAGAATCCCCTTGCTCCCTTGAGCTTCTCTTGAGCAGCATCAAGCACCTGTGTGATGTCAGTATTAGCTTTAGAGAGTTTTTGGTGCCATTTTGGGACAGAAGTGAAAGAGATTGAAGGAAGACTTAGTTTTGTGTGCTGAGGAGGCCAATAGAACAAATATCAATGTATTAATTTTATAATTTGGAAATCTTTCTCATCTGATCCTACTGTAAGGGATGATCTTGGAATCCTTCACATGAGTTGACTTCTCATATTCTCAGCCTCTTTGTTGTGTCTTCCTTTGTCTCCTTAAGTGACTTGTTCTTTGATTTAGAGAGTTTCTCTCCCTTCACCTGCTATATTAAGGCTTAATTTTTACTTCAGCTCTGGACATTATCAAGGTTTTAATTTCAGAAAATCTACAAAATGTGTTTCAGTGAGAGGTGCTAGGCCATGTGAGTGGCAGACAAGTCAAATTCCTTCCCCCCCTGCCATGTTTGAGAAAGCAAAATGTTGCTTGCCTGTGATCATATAGGGAACTGAAGAATTAGAAAAATACATATAAGAGAATAAAAACAACAATTATGAAGCTATAAGAAAACAAAGTATTTTAAATATAGAGAAAAACCCAACACTATAGTAATTTAGGAACTCAGAATGAAAAATGCTGTCTTGTTCTGATCCAGATTCGCCAATGTGAATGGCAGAGTTTTTGTTTATTTCCATGAGTTTTGGAGCAGGACCTAAATTACCCTGGTATCTAAATTATATGTAAGTCAGGGTAGATTTTTACTTCTTCATTTTGGGTAAGGAAAAGGTCATGTATTGCTTGGGGTTAATAAGACAGGGAAGGCACCTTATCCATCCTCTTGAAACCACTCATCTTGTGAAGTCTGCCTTCTGGAATTGTGTACTTGTTAAATATTCAGCTTTCCTTTTGGCCCTTGGATTTTCCACCCACTCATTTTCACCATCATCAGTGGAAGTCTTAATTTCTCATTTCTAGGTGGGCTAAGAGGTGAGGGAGGTGATGGTGGAGGCCTGCTCACGAAGACAGGGTATTCCTCAGGTAGCATTAATCTCATGTACTCTGATATCTGTGTCCAGCAGAGAAATATTTAGAAAGCTGATTATGTATTAAACATCTGAAATGAGACATGAAGGTGACAAAATGTCTAAACTACTAAGGACATGAGTATTGGTTAAATACTGACCTGCTTGATGATAATACTTAGTATTTCTGTACTTTACATTTTTAAGACATGATGTGCATTTGAACTAATTAATGCCTTCAAATATCCCTGCAATATATGGAAGTCTTTTCTAAAATTTAGAGAATGGGAAATTCAGACACAGAGGTCTGGAGATCGAAATTTTAAATGCAGGTTTTGGTATTTGACCTCTACAAGGTCTCTGTCACTCATATATAAATTGATGCACTTAGAATGAGCTACACTTGTTGAGAAGATTTGGCCTAAATGACTTATCCAAGATCACAGAAATCAGTGGCAGAGCTGGGAAAGGATCTGAAGAGTGCATCGTTAAAGGTAAAAAGCAACTGAGGTATAAAACTATTTCTGTTTTTAAGTGCATTATGCCTTCTGAATGTTATAATAATGATTTTTTTCATGCTATTCTTGAACAATTCAATCTAGTACATAAGACATGAAATGTTGCAGCTGCACTGGATCAACGTCATGGTGTACACAGACTAGCATGCTCTGTGACTGTGTCCAGGAGTTTATATTTGTACTGTTGCAAACTACTTAGAGTGGACTTGTCACTGCATATTAATAATCTGTTGATCCATACACTTAGGTAAAAGCAAAAGTGTAATTCATTTATCAATTATTGTACTTCTTTCACTCTGTATAAGAGCAGACTATCCTCCCTTCATAAGAAATACTCCAAGGATAAGAAACACTCCAGGAAGATTGAAAAGAGTGAGGATCTTCAGAGGCCCTGGACCTACTTGATTTAACTTTGAGGCTGGCTGTGCTTTGAGCAGTTTGGACCAATGACTTCTAGAAGTCACTTCCAAGCTGAATCACACTGCCATTTCTCTTCAGTGGCACCATTGTGTGGGAAGGGCAAGAGGTAGAGACTATACAGTAGATCGATATGGAAACTACTCACTGTGCAAGAGGTCACCTAGCTCCCCATATAGCTGTAGCATGGGATTTGTTTCCTCTTGCTTACCACTGAGGACATGGGACTCCTGCTAGGCTACCACTGTAAAATACCTCTCTGGGTGTGTGGTGAAGATCTGGGAACTAGTTATGGAAAGTGGTTAATAAATACCTTATCTTGTCAAATTGTCTCAGCTGCCATTGCTGTCAGTGGGAGGGAACGGCACACAACACTTCCCAAGCAGTTCTCAGCTCCTTGCAAATGATATTCAGGTACATCTCAAATTACTTAAGTGAAGTACTTCCTAATTTTTTCTCTTTTCTACCTGCTCATCTTCACAGTGTTTTCTTGGCTTGATGCCTTGGTATTGATGTGTATAGGACAAAACCAGCCCCCTTGTGCTACCCACTGCCCTCCTCCTTTCTGAGGATATGAAATTTTCCCTCAGTAACTTTGAGATGTGAGTAATGCCACTCCATGCAACAACCACCAGATGGTAATGAAGAGCAGATTAGTTGAGTGTCTTTTGTAGATTCAGTGTATTACCACAATGGCAAATGTTGCTTTTACAACCAGAGCTTACAGGTCTAAATACCAATTTGTTCAGCTGTTTACCTCTGGGCCAGTCTTCTTGGCAGCTCTTTTTGCATAAACCCCCCAATCATTCTGTTTGCTGTTATACTAAAACATGTTAAAGGGAATATTCTCTACCTAATGCACAAATGCTGATAGTATTATTTAATACAAAAATGTTCTCGTTATAAGGAAGGTCTTGACTATATTTTGTGTACCACTATATGAGCTATCTCTTGCAAGAAGGTAGATGCAGAACACCTTCAAGTGACTGTATGCCTTGCTTCTTCTGCTGCCATTATATTTCTCCAAATGTCATGAAGGTTGTACCTATTTCAAGGTGGAAAGAGAAGTCTCTGTTACTGTGTGTGCTTGACATCAGCAAAGGGAGCAGTGTTGAGAAGTGAACCAAATCAAAGCAAAGTTCTTGGTTGAACATCACTGTTAGTGAAGAGGTGGTGTTGAGCACAGCTCACCAAGCCACCAGCATGGAAACATGAGGGAAGAGCAGCATAAACAGAGCATCTTAAGTACTGCTATCCCCAGACTTTTGAGAATCAGAAGTCAGCCCGACAGGGCTCATGAGATTCAGAAGTCTCAGTTTTACTTACCTGTCTGCAGGCTTTTGGGTTCTTTATGCAGTACCTTGTAAAGCATGTAGGTCAAATTTTCAGGGTTTTCCCTGCATCGTACAATCCAGAGACTTTGCAACCCTTTCCCTCTTTTAAAGAAAAATAAGGCTCCTCCTCCTTTGGTGCAAGCCAAGCACCAGGAAGGCAGCAAGAAAATCACTAGAGCTGTTGCTAATGGTTTCACTGTGAGTTAAGGGCCAGACCTGTGGCTTTCATAGCATATTTAAGTCATTCCCCAGGTATCTGCCCATGACTTATATACTTCTGGGATTAATAGACATGTAATGACTGGGAACAATGAAGCCTGCTAGGGAGGCAGTTTGTCGGTGCTTCTTCCTTGTTCCCTCTGGGAGCAGTTGCCAGCAGCAGGATGCAGCTGTCTTAAAACCAGTAGGCAGAGCAGCAGGCTCTGCCTGAAAGCAGGAATTTGAAGGAGACTGCAAGTGGGAGCACTCAGCCTTCCTCCTCTCTCCTTCTGAGCTGTGGCAGCCCCCACAAACTCCCTCTACCTAAGCCCCCTGCCCCTCTCTGTCCTGCCTGTCACTTGTGAATGCTGCAGAAAGTTTGCAACTGTTGCTCGGGGCAACCAAAATTTTTGACACATTTTGCATTAAACGTGGGAGCCCTGACAGGGAAAGGCAGGATACAGGGCATTGACTTCCCAGATTCCTCCCCACAGCCCTGGCTGCCATGTCCTTCACCTCGATAAAGGAGAGACAGATTCGTATTACTTTTGAAAAAATCTACATTCCCCCTGCATAAAGAGGTTTTTCTTACCTTATTTTTCTGTGGATACCCATTTTAGATACAGAAATCAGGAGATCTGCTTGATTTCCCACTTTGCCACTGAAGATGTGACTGTGACTTGTCCTGTTGGCCCTGGCTGCAGATGTGACATGGGTCAGTGACGTGCCAAATTATACGAGTGTGTGTGCCAGGGAAGTATTAGGGGCAGAGGAGAAAGAAGAGATGAAGGTACATGGATCTTTTAGTGCTTTCTTGTTGACAACACTTTTGCCCCAAATTGCAGCTCCTGTACTTAGTGCTTCCACAAACACATTTCCATTGCAGTGTGTAGAGTAGAGGTCCCCTTAAATATGAAGCTCACAGTTTACCTCCTTAAACATCCATGTGTCAATCACTAGAATCCATATAAATCCTCTTGCAATCAGTAATAGCAATATATGCATGTGTGTGTGTGTGTGTGTGTATATATATATACATATATATATTTGGTACTCAAAGGATTTTCTAGTCTTATTCCAAGCAATCAAGGACATGTGTGTTAAAATAACCATGGTACTGTAGAGCAGTCTTGTAAATACCATATGTCAGAGGAAAAAATACACAGCTAAATGCATGTCGGCATCAGCTCCTGCAGTTTCGTAGGAGTTCTGGCCATGGAACTGAAGCAAAGCTGGGCCAGCTGAAGGTTCAGTTTTACATAGAGCTTATGCTCTGCTCTGAAAAGACAAATGAGGAGGTGACTAGAAAACTGACCTGGGACATAGCATACTGAAATTAAGCTCCTGCTCTGCTGCAAATTTCTTATATGAGAAGCAGTTACATTTCATACATGCTGTTGCATTGACACTTAAGCTTTTCGCATCTCTGCTCCCAGCAAAACAGAAATAATGGTGCTTTCTTGTATCCAGTCCTTACTTAGTCTTATTTATCTAGACTCTAAGTTCTTTAGAGAGGGAAGTGCATAGGTAAAAGCTTTGTGATCAGATACTGAAATAAGAACCAGGAAAGAAAACTTCTAGAACTACGTCAGGAAAAGGAACTACAGGGAAAGCTCAAACTGGAAGAACAGCCAGAAGGAGTTATGCATCTATCTTACTCTTCACAGAACAGAACTTAAATTTCAATCAATAGACCCAAAATCCATACTTCTTAAACACAGGCACATTGCTAGAGGTGCAGTCAAGGCCCTCAGTGTCTTGGTATCTCCACTGATTGAAAACTCTTCCCTGAAGAAATAATACAGGCTTTCCCTGAACTCCAGATCAAAGTTTTGCTAAAGCCAAGACATGTAGGTTTCCATGATCTCTCTAATCAGTGTGGATGTTGAAGGGAATGAAAAACAGTTTAGTTAGTACAGTAAAGGTATCCATCTTTTTTTCTTGGTCATCTACCAAAAATGGGATTAGGGTACGCATTTTTCGAAGAATGGATACTCAACCCCTGATTTTTTAAAAAGGATGTATATGAAAACAAGTTGTTTGATCAAGACTGTAAGAAACTCTATTGATATGGATAGAAACTGTAAAAAATCCAAGAAATCAGTTACCTAGCCATTTAGATAAAGAAACATTGAGATGCTTGGCAGTGATCCCAGTTTTATCTTCTCTTTTCTAAGAGTTAGAGGTTTTAAACTATGCAACATAGAGCTGGACATTAGAGATTTTCACAGTCTTTTCAATATTAGCTTGTCTGTCTTCATAGATTTGATGCCAAAACTAAATCAGGTAAAAATCAGATGAATAATTAAATCTGCTGGGGAAAAGGATGTAACCTATAATTTACCTATAAAACCTGTAATGTTGGTAGAGCCTATAGTTTACAAAAGGATAAAAAATGCCAAACCAAAAAAATACAAACCCATAATGGTTAGATAACGACTACCACAAGAAAAGAACCTACTTCCTTTTTCTTTCCACTTAATCTGATGGTAAAATAGAAATGGAAAAAGTGATGAGAAAATTTTCTGCTTCTATTGTGTTGTGACAAATAAAAAATGATTATGCTATAGTTGAAGATCCATAGCTTTAGATAAACCTGCATTTGAGGCTTGGCCAGAATGTCTGTTTCATCAAAAATCATTAGTAGAATACATCAGTATAGGGACAGTAAAAAAAAAAAAAATCTATTTAAGAAATTCAAGTGCTTTCTGAGCATATGGAGCCTGGCAAAAATAGTCCCCTTCTTACAATAGTCCCTGATGGGTGAGATTTCTTCAGAGAAATCTTGGAAGAATTGGTGGTAAAAGCTAGAAAAGCTGGGAAAATGCTGAATTCAGCAAATACTTTTGGGGACCATCAATCCAGCGTGTGACCACTAAATACTTCTTGGAGTCATCAAGTTCTTTAGAGAGATGATATAACCCAGATATTCTGTGAAGAGATCAAAGACCATTTGAAGTAGTACTTTTCAAAACAGCATACATCTGCTGGTGACAGAGAAGCACCTTCAGAGTCTCTGTGTGTCTATGTTACAAATACATTACCAAAAACCCCCTAGAATAGCTCTTAAGTTGTAATTCAGAAAACATTGAAATTAAGCAGGGCAATGCATAGATCAGAAATAATAAACAAATACTCAGAGGTACTATATGTGGCTTACAGGGCTGTTTACTGTTATTTTGAACTGGTTTATGTTTCCTTCAAGTCTAATTTTATAAAAGCTTCAGCAATCTACAAATGACACAGTTTTTCAGTTATCAAGGAAACCCACTTGGTTTTGGTATTAATCTTTCTGAGTTTTTGATAGTCATTGCTGGATGTGGGCTATTAACCACTGATAAATTTGAGAAGCGCTAGAATTAATTTTCTAGATTTAGAGAAAGTGAATTTTCATTTAGTTTTAGCACTTGTAGGGAGTAAATGTACTCACATGGCACCTGGATATTACATCAGTACAACCTGAGGCAGGTTTGGTGTGAAAGAAGGGCATTATGTCTACATTTTCTTAGAAAAAACATGAGCATCATTTTAGAAGCCGTGAGTACTTCTTGCCCTTACATGGCATGTCCACAAATCTTGTAACCTGATGTTACCTCTATTGAATGATACTTCAGTTACTTTACTGAAATATCAGTACTGAAGAGACAAAAGATATCAATAATATTGTTCTTTGTTCTAAAGAACTTGGAAATCATTCAAAGACCAGCTCAGTTCCTAGATTAGATGAAAGGGGGAGTTTCTTTGATTTCTAGCAGTAGCATAACTACTGACTCCAGGCATGGATTTGAGAGGGGGTTATGTGATAGCATTTCTCACGACATTCATGTGGAGATCATTACTGGTGAATACCACTCGACTTCTCTATTTCAGTTCACACAGTTGTCTATACATATCCAGAAGGTATTAAAGCAATCTAAACCCAATGGTGTCCCCAGCTCTTCCTGGGTGTTTGTTTTCTTCCTCAGCATCTGCAATAAGTGACAGTGCTGTAGAGCCATGTTTTGCTCCATGTTTGTGACTAGACAGCAGGATTCTGCCCAGTTCGCAATTACCCTCTATCGCCCTCACTTTAGTTTTTTGAGTTTCGTTCCTGCCAGCAAAATTTTACTGAGATATCCCTATATCAGATAATCTCACTAAGAAATATTTTCAATATTCTGCAATAAGGGAATAATTTTTACTTCAAGGGAGAAAAGCTAGACACTCTCTCTACTGGAGGCCAGTTCTTAGTGTCTCCCTGGCATAGTCCATGCTAGAGCAGAAGACTGGTCCAGAGAAACAAATCACAACACTTTCTAGAAGATCCCAAGTGGCTGATTAACCCAGAGAAACTTATATGACTCTGGTGAAATTAGACTTCCGAAGACCTGTGCATCCATCCTACTGTTGTTCCTGATCAAATTGCTAATGGAGGCAGAGCAGTGGACCCTGGCTGTCGTGCTGGTTTTCACCTGTGTGTGGAGTTAAACAAGCTGCTTGCAGAGCCTCATCACAAGAGCTGAAGTGACCTTGGCATGACATCCTACCGTGTGTGTTGTCCAGGTTTGTAAATACTGCACAGAACGTGCGTGCCATCCATAGGCAGGCTGCCCCACTCGGTGAGGTTTTGGCAGCACATTTGTCATTCCACTAAGGCAGTCAGATCAGGATCCTGTAAAGCAGTCAGGAGATGAGGATCCTTGTCAAAATCTCAGGAAGCAGACTAGTAATCTGCAGAGGCCTAAATAGGGCTTTTAAAATTGGAAGCAGAACTGACTGCCTAGACAGAGTTTTTTGAAAGATAAACAGCGTCAGCAAGCTAAATGGATTTCAAGCACAGCTTTAATTGTTTTTCAAACGAATCAGCAAAGGGCACCCTAGCTGGAACAAGCTCTGAAGTACAATCAGGAAGATTTCAAGTGTACAGTAGTTTTGAAGATAATCAGGCATTTCAGTGTGAAAAGATACTGTAGTAAGTAATGAATAAAGACTTTTTACTGTCGGCATTGACAGTACTGTAGTCTTTGAGTCAATTACAATACCTGCCCTATGTGCATGATGAATTTCACTATCCTCATTAAAACTGACATGCACACTGATTTCCAAATGTAAAGAATTGTCTCTGCAGCACACTTGATCAGAAGAGCAAGTTGTTTACTGCCAATACTT
>VZRL01005959.1:272130-309655 GCA_013397895.1 Origma solitaria
GGCGGCGACCGGGATGTGGGGGTACGGTGGCGGCGCGGTGCCGGCGGCGGGCGGGGGGTCGCTGGGCAGGGGCGGGGGACGCGGCGCTCAGCGCTCGGACCGACCCGTTAGTGACCCAGAACGTGGGGGTGTGTCCCCGCTCCCCGCCCCGGGCTCCGGACCCTCCGGGGAGGGCCGGCACGGTGGCAGCGCCTGGCCCGAAAGCGCGGGGGGTGCTGCGCAGTCCCGGCCCTGGGGGCCCCGCTGGGGCGGTCCCGCGCTCAGCCCCCGCTTTGCTGCTCTGCCCACATCCCGGGCTCGGGCTGCTGCTGCTGCGCTGGAGGAAAAATAAGCCCCGAAGCCGGTGTGGGTTGGCTTGATGGGGATGGAGGGACCTGTCTAACATCCAGATTCTACTCGTTCTTGGCAGTTTCTGACGCGTAAATGCCGCGATCGGATCCTAATAGAAACAAGTGTACTTTTACCAGCCTAGGAGGTTAGGTCTGATGGATTCCGTTCCGCTAGTTATGGAAAATCAGAGCTCAGGTGCATGAGCATGCCTGTTCTTTACCACAGTTGCTGAAATTCCAGCTTTGATTTAGAAGTAGTAGACTTCATTGCTGTATAGGAATTAGATGTGGAGGAGTTTCGAATTTGCTTTCACCTTGTGCTCTCGTGTGGGGGTTTTGGGCCTCTTTCTTTCCCCCAGCTGTTAAGATGCAGTTTTGTTTGTGATGCTGAAGAAGCAGCCAGACTTGCTGTTCTTTATGACTTTGATGTTTTTGTGTAGGCACTTGGAACGAAAAATCATTAAGATCCAGGCAAAATAAAAGTTTATTTTGTAATCTGGAATGAAGATATTCAAAATGGAAATTTGAAAGTAAAAATAATATTGAAAAATATTTATATAGGAATGCTACAGCCCTTTTTATGATGCTCAAAGCTATAATGAGGTTTTTATAGGCTGCTTCCAATACAGGATTGAATGAGATCCTTGCGTAGGTTTATGTTGCGAAATACTTTCTTCCTCCTCTTAAAGTACCTTCTTCATACATGTGATCCATCCACACTGACATGCCAGCACATTCCCCACATGCCATATGCAGTGCTCACATGCATGATCGTGATTGTTAAAGGACAACCCCTGGCACCATGGACCACTCTTTTATTATTTCGAGCGTATGGAATAAATGAGGCCTTCTTGAGTTAGCTTACCCATTAAGTGAGAAGGAAGCTAAATTTATTAACACCCGGAGGAATCATTGGGAACTGATAGCCTTTTGCAATTTAGTCTTTGCGGAGAGGTTACAGACACTTCTGCACGCGTACAAGAGATGTTCTGTGTTTGGCATCATTTTGGGTTGAATGCCAACTAATTAGTCATCTAGCAAAGATGCTTTATGAGCATTATCAGATTTCCAAAATTAAACAACTACTAAATATGTAATATATGTTGATTTTTATTTTAATACAGTTGTCCTTTGCAGGATATTTTGCAAGAGTAGATATTTTCCCCCTGTGTGGCAGACTTTCAGCAATATGCAGTCAAGGCGAGAAAGTTCATTGTGTCTTCTTGAACTTTCATATTGGCAATTTTGAAGTAAATGAGAGAGGGAGGAAAAAACTCCCAGATTTCAGCCTGGGGAAATCACTTTTGGGTGAATATTTCACAAATGATATTATTTTGCTTCTTCCTTCCTCATAACCATCTCTTTGGTTTATATTTAAACCACTCGTCTTGAGTTTTGAATTTCTAAGTAAAACATGGGGAGAAAATTCTTTGTTTTTAAAAGTTATGCTTGCCTCCCTAACTCCTTACAGTGAAAATTATCTACACCTGTTTTGAGAAAAACAGCTTTGGATTAAAAAAAATCAAACAACAAAACCAACCAAAGAAAGAAATTCCTGTTATTGATCAGATTTCACTTTTTGACATTGCTCAGAGTAATAACTACAGACTATTTATTGAAATATAGGACATAAAAATGAACTTTTATCTATATTTTGGGATTTTTTTCTGATAAATGCTTATGACAAATGGGATTTGTATCTTAAAAGTGGGTCACTCACTAGTTTGTAGGATTGCAAACAAAATGTTATAGGGGATGGGAATATTTAGAGATGGAAAGTATAGTGTGTTTTGGTAATATTAAAGCTACATCACTTTCTGATGAACAGCAGAATACTTATTTTTGTTTTCTTCTTGAAGCTGATTCACCATCTAGTCTTCACATGGCCTGAAATGAAATGAAGGTTTTATTTTAAGAACAAAAGGCCTTGCAGAGGACTAACTGATGCTGATTTTAAACTTCAAATTGATGAAAATATTTCTAATTCTGGCACAAATTATGTTTAAAATCAGACTTGGGGAGGTAGCCAAATCCTGAATTTTGTTGGCATATTCCAGAGTTACCACAAATAAAAATACATGAGGATTATTCACATGCAGAGCGAAGTAGAAAATGTTTGATTTTGGAAATTTCTTACACCAGGATCGAAATTCTCCATACTATCAATAGTTTGCACAATTTTTGGTAGTTATGGAGGAGAACTTAAATTGCCTCAGCATGCTTTCAAATGCAGACATGGTCTTCCAGGAGAGTTGTGAACCCCAGTGGAGTATATGGAAGCTTCTCTTGGTGGTACTTATGCATGAGCATGGCATATGTTAAGGATTAGTAGAAGAATGAACGTTCCCTTGTCATTGGGTTGACACTTTGCATTATAAATTCACTCTATTAAATGAATTTAATGAACTTAAAAAGTTGCTGTCACGTTACTAGGCACTTTGAGGTTTGGTAGTGTGATAAACAAAACCAGAAGGGTTTATTAAAAAGGTTACTAAAGACCTTTTAAGTGAACGTTCCCATTAAATTGGGGTGGGGGGAGAATCTAAAGAGAGAAGCAAAGAAATGTCACCTAGAAATTGAGTGAAGTAAAGCAGAATGGGCAGTTTCATGTAGGAAAGAAAAAAAAACCCGCAACTGCTGTCAGGAAGACTTTAAATGCATAAGAGTCTTGAATTTGAGTAGAGGGAAGGTATTTAGGGACTAATGAGTAAAGTAATGCTGTATGATGTTTGAAAATAGTGTGATGGAAATGAAGTTAGTTCATTCCGTACACTGTGTGTTCTATCATTATCCTGAATTTCTGCATGCAATTTATAATCCAAGTGGGTTTTCTGGTCAAAACCACTCTATAACAACAGTGTTTTTACAGAAGCTGCTTGTAGTGTCATTAATTAAAATCATCATCTGCTGGAAAACTTCAGGAGTACTACTATAGTACTATTTTGATTCAGCCATAGAAGTTTGAAGTAAAAGCATTTCTAGCTAAACCCTGTCTCCAGTTTTCATCTGCTTTGAAAAATTTTGTATATTATATGAAGAAAAACTATAGAAACTTACACAAGCTGTATTTTCTCTGAAAATCACCTTTCTGGTGATTAGTTTCAAAGTGGCAATAGAAGTCCAAAGTCTTTGAAAGGAGCATTATTCACTTGAAGTAAAAGGCCTGTGTCTAATTTGCCATTTTAAACCCTTGCATGGTTTCAGACTTCACCTGAGCAATTCTTGATGCTAGCAAGGGCCAGCAAGAGACTATTCAAACCTGTATTGGATGGTATCTTTAAAAAATGTAATGGTGTTTTTTAAATTTTTGTGGTACAGTAGCTAATCACTTAAACCTGGACTTAGGGATATAGGAAGGAATAAGGAGACTGAAGCTGATGAGGGTGACAGCACTCTGTTCTGCCATGTGAATGAATTGTGCCTTTCAGAGAACATCTAGTCTCTGGTGTCTTGCTTTTAATGGCCAATTGTATGGCCAGACCAAAGTAAGAGAGTGGTGTGTGACTTGCCTCCTGCCCAAGGTTCTTAGGTTGACCGCTGAGCACAAACTGCCGGCATTGCCCACAGCACATCGCTGTTGTGGTGTGGGTGCCCAGTCGGTGAAAGCTGGAGTCCTCTCCCTTCCTGAGTTCTGTTCATTCGTGTGAGGTAGAATCTGGCATGAGTTTTGAATCTCACTGTCAACTGCTGGTGTTAGTTCTGTGGCGTTCTGTTTGGAAATTGCCACATACACTGACTCATGAGCAGAAGGAAAAGGACTGTATTCATTCATTTCCCTTTTTTATTTTCTTCCTCCTCTTGTATTCTTTCTCACGATCTTGTAACTGTGAGAGTGCAGTTGGAATTAAATATGTTGGCCATTGTCTCCCCTAGGAAGGGTAGGAGAAGGATTCTCTGCCCCATCTAGACTGTGTGTTGTTCAGCTGATGAACAGCATTTCTGAAGAGTTTCATTTCCTGTCTATGTAGGACTTTAGTCAGAAAATAAACATAGAATACATTTGAAGAGCAAAGGCAATTTTCTGTTTTTAGAGAAAATAAAAATATCTGCATGATTATCTGCTCTTACTAAGAACTCATGCATACCTTCAAGGTTCCATTGCTCAGCATAATAGATATCCTAATTTGTTTTTACTATTTAGATTGCAATCGGACTTGAAGTGAGCATTGAAAAGTGAAGCTGGTCATTTTCTATCCCGGCAGTTGTCCATTCTTTCTCAGTTGGTGAGAGTTGATGACTCAAAGCTTAACAGGATATGGTGTTAGATACCTGTAGGTGACAGATTTGAATTTGGCCTCAGTTAGTAATGCTTGAAGTCATTACCATCTGTCTGTTGTTCAGTGATCTGCATAAAATTAGCTGATATTCTTAGTCCAGTTTTTAGTAGACAGGTGTTCACATCATGGAAACTGGCAGCAGTATCAGGCTTATTGGCTGTCTCAGCAGAGATGATTTGCTGATAAATGGGCAAAGAAACAGTAATCTCCTAATTTCTAGAGGTATATTTTTCCCCTTTCTGGTTCAGACATGCTGATGGATGAACATATATAGAGACAAAGGTTATCATGTGCTGCTGTGTTTGTTGTTTTGTCTTTTGGTAGAGAACACAGCCCATGTGTTGAATTCTGCATTAATTTTTTAAAAATGTCCTACCTAGTTCTGTCTTATGAACAGAATTCTTACATATAGCAGATGTCCTTAGCTGTTCTTTCTGATAGAATGAAACAAGAGAACATGTTTCATATGATGGGTTTTTCTTCTCTTTTTTGCCTCTCTTAAAAAATGTCAACCCTAGTGAGGCAGCAAGAATTTGGAAAGAGAAAGCGCCACATCTTTCACATGTAGTTATATTTAAAAAAAAAAAATCTGTAGCTACTACTTTTTTTTTTAAATGAACTGATGTAATATGATATTATGTGGTTTATATATGCTGGGATTGATCTCATAAGAGCAGCAATAACTGCACAGCATTTAAATTGTACTTTGTATGTTCAAACCTTTGTACAGACTTGTTTGTTAATGTTTCCGATTACTTGTGGGACTCTTGATGGCAAAATTTGCAATATACAGGAAGCCTGTGCAGGATTTGACTGTTTACATCCAGCGGAGATCTCTGCAGTGACAGTTGCCTATGGAGACGCGGGGATAATGGAGCACGAAGTCTTTCACTGGGAACTGTGCTGCAGTTCAACCCATATGTTGACACAAAATGCATGGGGGAGCTCTCTTGTGTTCCTCTTCCCAGGGTTAGGGCCTGGCATCACTTCTTCAGCCCACATGTAACATCTGAACTATTCTGGCTTTTTGCAGGGGTTGCTTTTAATCCTGCCTGAGCTTCTTTAAAGTACATTATCTTGCAAGCAGTGATTCAGACTTAACTGTTCCCACTGCAGTGTGTAGGACTCTCCTCCTATTTCATTGACATAAAAATACACACCAGTATGATATAAATAGTTCTTCAGCATTCCTGAAGATTTATGGAAGATAGATACTTTGTGAAGATCCATTGAGGGGTAAGCCCAAATGGTCAAATTTAAAGTTAATTGGCCTTGCTACAACTCACTGCGTTTTATTGCCAGTAATAGAGCGTTAAGGATTCTAATAGGATCTTCTGCTTGCAGAGCCTGAGTTGATTAAGTGGTGCAACATATTCATTTTGGAGGGTTGCTTAAATCACCAGTAAAAGTAGGTTAGGTGACTACAGATCACCTCCTCGTTGACAGGAATTCCCACGATTAATAATAGTTTAAAAAAGAAGCAGCGGCATGACTCACTATTTATACCCCTGCTATTGTTACCAACTGGAGTTATGTTTTCTTCTAGAACAAGAAGAATAGGAGATAGGTATTGGTGTCGCCATAGATACTCCTGGGCTGGCATTAAGTACTGAGATGTGCTAGAAAATCCAAGATTTGTCATTTCACAACTGTTAAGGCCAATGTAGGTGGAAGACGTGGAGCATGGAAGTGCTGCAATTGGAGAGAAAGCATTAAGGAGATAATCAGCTTCACTGTGTTTGCTCCTACCACACACTGAACTGTTTGACCAAGGCTTTGGCTGCAAAGCAAGGATTTGTATGTCAGTACTAGCTGGATAACTGTTACGATGCCTAAAGTATTTCTAGATCCTCATTCATCTGCCATTTTCTAGTGGAACACAATGTGATTTTAACTCCTGTTTTGTCACTCTTCTGCCATCATGTTGAACAAGCAATCAAAAGTATACACTATTTTGTGGCTTCATTATTATCTGAGATTTCCTTCTTCCTTCTGTCTCATGGGTCATACTAATAAATATTTGAGAACAGAATAGCAGTTAGCGGAGAGTGAACTCAAACATAGTTTTAGTCTTATTCTGCTGCTATTGCTGCTATAGTATTTCTAATAGCATTAAGTCACAGGCTTGCTGATTTGGAGATTAGCTTCTTGATCTTAGCTTTCCCCTAGTTTCTGAGAAACTCCAAAAAATAAAGTTTCAAAAGCCTCTGAATGCCTATTGCCCATGAAGCTGTAATCATTTAATAAAACAAAAGGAATCAATGTCTGAGGAGAAGCAGCTCATGCCCGTGGGAAAAATCTGTCCCTTTGCTCAATTTGGTGTGATTGTGAAATTACAGTGCTCTGTGAGCTAAAGAAAAGACTATACCATCAGAGGAAAAACACCTAAAGGTTAGGGGTTTATTTGAGGACTATTTCTATTTAGTTTCTTAGAACTGAAACAGTTCCTGAAAGGAACTAAACTAAACTAAAACAGTGAAACAGTTCCTGAAAGGAATTCAGGGACTTGTCTCTGTTACTCAATAATAAGAGAATATTGAATATTGAACTCAGTTCCTGAAAAGGATTCTTGCAGGAACTGAGTGCAGTATTTAGTATTGTCTTACTATTGAGTAACTAAGACTAATTCCTGTATTTTCTTATTAAAGCTACATGGGAAAATGAATTTTTTGTTTCTATAGAACTGATTTCAGAAATATTTCAAGTTCAAGTGAAGTAAATATTTATATATTTAAACCAATCCTGGAGAAATTGTCATAGTTTATGGGAGATCAGTTGTAATTGAATCTCTAATGTTTCTACATGTAAGTTGAGTTCACTTCTAATCTTGTGGAGTTCTTCTGCTCTCCAGAATTAAATATATTCAGGAAATGTCACTGGACTATGTTGTCAGTAAAATGAGTGATCTAAACACTTACGGATTTCCCTGACCTACGAACACTTTGTTATTTGTAGGAAAGGGAGCAGCTACCATTTGACGCATTCAGAGGGCAACCCATTGCAAAACTAATGACATGGTATGAAAGTGTGTTATCTGGAATTTGGGAGTTGCTTCTTAAAACCTCTTCAAAACAGACATGCCAAACTATCCAACTTTCCAGGGACCTCTGAGCTACCAACTGTTGTACAGTGAAATTTCTTTAGAGCTATTTTGAAAAAATGGCCTTCTGTGAAACTTAGCTTCCAGCAAAGTAATCTTTTTGACATTTAGCTGAAAAATTCTTAGCTGTTCCTCTCTAAATAATTTGCAAATTCTGTAGTAAAATAATTTTACATGGTTTTCTTTTACTTTTTGTTCACAGCTTGAGACTCATTCTAAGTGCAAAAAGTACAGGTTCCCTGTTTTTCCATTGCTTATTTCTTTTTCATCTTTTCCAGTTTGATTCAAAGTGACATCTGTGAAGAATGATTTTTAAAAAACTTTTTCTTTTCAAGTGGGACATATTCTTCTGCTGCTAACTCTGTAGAGTCTTTCCTCCTTTCATTTTTAGATTGCAAATACTATGATAAAGCTTGAATTATCAGACTTGAGCCACTTATCCTCTTTAGTAATTTGAGTTGTAGGGGTTTAGAAGCTGGTTGTGAATTTGTAGATCATGCATGTTTTTCAAACAGATACTGTTTGGTAAGATCTTAAATAGATTTTTTTTTATTTTTTAATTTATGATGTGACTTAATTACCTGAATTAAACTGTTAGCTAATGCTTTGATCACAAAATCATCATAACAGCTGGTAATGATTAGCAGCTTTCTAGCCTTTTACATTGGGAACAGACCTAAATCCCAGTGAAATTAGGGAGTGTGTTCATTGGTTTAAGGGGAAATGTAGAGTGTATTGTAGAATGAATGCTCATCTAAAATTTCAAGGTAGTAAAGGAAATATTATAAAATGAAACTGCTTTCTCTGGTGGTTGATCTGCCATGTACAGCTGTGAGAGTGCAAAACCTCTGCTCAGTGCCTGTTTTTAACAGTGCCCTAAGTATCACTTGTTCTTTCAAGACAGGCTTTGTAGCAGAATGTGGATCTTGGTTCAACCCTCAAAAATGCTTAGACCTCCAACATTTATTTTGGATATTAGTATTAAAGCTCTTAAGTATATCTCAGGAGATGGATGCAGTTCTTGATCCTGCAATACTAAATTGCTCAGTGCATGGCATGCTAATCTCCGTAGTCCAGTTAGTACCAGTAGGTCCAAATATTAGTGATAAATGCTTTGAGGAATGTGGATTTCCTGGATTCAGTGCTTGTTGTTAAGTAGAATGGTGTTTTTAGTGAGTCTTTTAATTTTTTGGCATCAGTTTTCTTAGCTGTTGAGTCAACATTGATTTTCTGAATGGGGATTTGCATGGAAATACTGGTTTTGATTTACTTGTGTGGTAAAGGTAATTGAGCAGTGCTTCTTACTTGAGACTTATCTGAATTGACCTCTGTTTGCATTTTGCTCTTGCTCATCCACAGAACCTTGAAAGCGGTAACTGTTCACACGCCAGGATCATTTATGGGAATTGTTGACCTGCAAAATTCAAATTTTCTTGCTCACTTCCTTTTCATACATTAGGTCCTGTTACTGAAGTCAAAACAGATATATATGTCACCAGTTTTGGACCTGTTTCTGATGTAGAAATGGTATGTATTTCTGGGATTAAAATGCCATTTCCTGGTTCTGAGAAACCATTAACTGCAGTAGGAGTGGATGCTTCATCTGTACTGTTCTGTCAATCATGCAAATTAGGCAAGATTAGTAACAGCTTAATTTACAGGTTATAATTAGATACATCAGGCCTGATTCTGGTCACACTTTCAGTGGGTTTTGGCTGGCTTAAGAAATTCACTTCATAGGATTTAACACAGATTTTCACGGTATAGAGGCAGAATCCAGCCTTGCAGAGAGTGTCTAAGTCAAGTCTACTGTGGGGAAAATGTGTAACATCTTTGAAACTGCTTTTTGTTTCTGATACTTGTGTTATTCTCAGGTGAATAATAATGACATCACAAATACTTGTTGACATTTTCATTTCAGATGAATGCCCTTTGCTGACCGTTGTGCTCCTTTTAGCATCACTTTCAGCAAATGTTTGTCTGATAAAAATTTTTGTATCTGCAGATATTAGACGTCCAAGGGACATGCATGAGATAATAACAGAGGAGAAATATTACGTTTGCATGTTCTGTTATTTGTGCCTGAATGGCTTTTGCTTTCAAGGTCAAATCCAGCAAAACTCTCATCAACTTCTAAAATATAATGATATATAATTAAATCATACAGCAGTTGATCTTTTTATAACATATTCAAGAAATCCCATGGAAATAACACAGCCATATGTGCTGAACTGAACTTCTTCATGGAAAAAGCAGTTTCAGGGTAGTAATTTTCTTCCCGTATAGTCCTGTTGTTCACTTTGTGGTGCACCCGATTTACTTCTATTATGTGGACAGGTATGTGGTAGTGAGGTATTTTTTCAAGGGCTGCATTCGTGCCAGCAGTCTCATGTTGAAATGCATCTTACCCCTTCATTGGTTGTCATGTGCAGTATGATGCTTATCAGAGTGACAAGGGGTACAAGAATGTGGTCCCAAGGATATCTACTCATATGTGCCTCAAATCTGGAGGGCTGCAGGGCGGCTCTCACGTTTCATTTTCATGGGAAGTTGTCAGTTATGTTGGAGCAGGCAGAAGTGAGAAAATGGACTGAAGATAGGTAAGGAACTTGCAAAAGAAGAGTTTACAAAAGCAGATATTCCCCCTGTCTTCATTAGGGATTAGTTAGGAGGGCATTTAGGAATACAGGAATTGTTTCTGGAATACTTGTTAGTTAATGTATTCATTAATGACCCAATGTAATCTGAATGTGGCTGCACTTACCAAACTCACTGCAACAGTCAAGTGTGGTATGGTCTCAGTACAGGGGATGATCAGAATGTCTTTTTAGTTGCTTTTGTATCCATTTTCATTTTGTAATGAAAATGGTTGAAATCTTACATTACAAAATCTGTCACGTAGAAGCTAATAACAGAAACTGCTACTTATGTGCTATGAAGTTGCCAGCAAGAAATGACACTAGAGGAGACACTTTTCATGGATTAACTATAAACCACAGTGGAGGACTCAGTCACGGAAAAGAAGACAGATATAATCCTAAAATGCATTACACTAGTAGACATACCTCCTTGCCAATGCAAATAGATATGGCCTTACAAGTAATTTCAATGGAAGCATTATGCAGAAGAATTTGAAATGAAGTCAGAAAACATTGTTTGGCTTAACAGCACAATCAAACTGTAAGTTAGAAAGGACTTAAATCTTTCCATGTTACCTTTTTCAATGACACATGATAGTTTTTTTGTGAAATGCTTCAGCTTCCCGAGTTGAGAAATGCATTCTTTCATCCATTCATTCACATATGATTTCTCATGATGTGCCTGTGTCTGCAATTCTGCAGTTGTTTGCATGTTTTTTCTGGAGCATCTGAGTGGCTTTTCTGAGGAAGTTAGTGGGATAGTTATATACTTAACAAAAATGTATATAATTTATGTTTTGTGGGCATGGCAAAGATCTAGCTTAGCTTTCCTCAGTTAAAAGCTTACTTTCCATGAGATGAAGTTAAGTTTTCTTTCCTAACTTTAAAGTGGAACTAATAATTTGTCCTGGAATTTTCAATTTAGCCATCAGCAGCCAATCTATGGATGTATTTTCTTTAAAAATCTGTTGATAAGTCTTGTCAGAGATCATTTTGTTTCGAGTTTTATATGCTTGACTTCAAATTCAGTTGCCTGCTTCCTGCAACCTTATTAGGTTAATTATTCCTTAATGATTAAATGTGTAGCAGTTTATTGATATGACTAATGTAAGAAATTAAGCGGTTAAGAAGTACACAAGACACTTTAATTGGTGGAAAGATGTTTGTGTAGTGAACTTAGGATTTTCTTTTCTAATGATTTCTTTGCTCCTGAGGGATTTCTTGTTTTACAGGAAACACACATGCAAATGTGATCTTTGTTTTTCTGCAATTTAATACAGGAATATACAATGGATGTCTTCTTTCGTCAGACATGGGTAGATAAAAGATTAAAATATGATGGCCCTATTGAAATTTTAAGACTTAACAACTTGATGGTTTCGAAGGTATGGACTCCTGACACTTTCTTCAGGAATGGGAAAAAGTCTGTTGCACATAATATGACAGCCCCAAATAAACTCTTCAGAATAATGAGAAATGGCACCATCCTGTACACAATGAGGTATCTAATGTGTTTGTTTGACATCTTACAATTACTGTATGCAAAAGTTGTACTGCCTAGACAAAATGGCAACCAGAGACTATTTAATTTGTTCCATTATAGGCTTACAATAAGTGCAGAGTGTCCCATGAGATTAGTGGATTTTCCCATGGATGGTCATGCTTGTCCTCTCAAATTTGGGAGTTGTAAGTTACAATTATGACATTTCTTGTAACTACAGAATTTAAATAATAGAAGTGAATTTTTAGCAATTACTAGACTTTCTGAATATATACACATATGTCTTGATATGCAATCCCTATGCAGACAAAACTCCTGTTAAGTTCCTTGGAACTTCTGTTTAGGACCTCAAAAATTAAACCCAGAGAACTAAGAAGCGGGCAGTGATTCAGCTATTACATTAAACCCCACTATTCTGACTACACAGTTGCTTGAAACACATAGTTTTTCTTGGTTCTTGGGGAGGAATTGGATACTCAGTGAAGTGAGAGATTCCCTGGACAAGACAATCTTAACGTAAAGCAGCCAGGTAAAATAAACCTAGCGGAGCAGGTTAGCTGACTTTATCTACAGGTAGTGGAAGCACATTGGGATCCTAAGATAGAGGTGTAGGTTATGTGCAGAGATTTGACATTTATCTGTAATTGTTTGTCTCCTGGCCTGTAAGAGGAGTCTACATGGCAAGTTTAGACTAGATAAATAACTCTTTAACTGGTGGGAAGAATCTTAGTGCAGATGACTTTTTTGCTTTGAAGTCCGATGTAGATTTTGAAAAATGTCCAGACTTCAGATAGAAGGAACATTCTGGGACATCTTCATAACAAGAGAGGTAGTTGTGGTTCCCTGAATCCAAAGCTGAGACCTCTGAGATCCCCTGGTGGTAGTTGGTACATGCCATTAACTATCTTGTTATTCTTTTAAGCCTTCTTGGTCGCTGACTTCTCTGCTTCAGACCCTCTGATGGCTGGACAATAATCTCTTTTCCTTGACCCCAGAGCTCTGAAGTCAGAAATGGCTGGAGAACCCTCAGAGTTTTTCCGTAGCATAAATTTAGCTTATTTAACTGGGTAGTCAACCTGAATGGGGTATTAAAGACACTGCTCTGTTATGATTTTTCTGCTCTGATTTTAGCTGCCACAGTGAGGCTGGGGACCAGGTGCTGCAAGATTTGTCTTTGGTATCAGCTGTATGATAGGGCTGCTTCGATAGTGGAGGCTCATCCGAAGTCACAGCTCTTCAGATAGAATCACCAGTCAGCAGAAATTGTGCTGAACCCTAGTCTGATACTTCCCACTGTGAAACTTGAAATAACATGTAGCCATTTCAAATGTAAGACTGATTTGATTCAATTTTAACAGGAGTTTGGACTGTGTAGGGATTGTAGCCCTAAGATAATGTCTTTTGCATTAAATGTAAAATATTTCTTTGTGTGTGCTTATTTTGGGGCTTATGTGAACTTTTCATTGACCTATGGTTTCTGGTAAATATTTTAAACAGAAGTTTAAAATATTGTAGTTTTTAGTATAATCATTCTTTTCTGTAAAGAAGTATGCACCCAATCTTCAAAATATATCCTCCTTGTACATACTCTTTTTTTTTTTTGTAGATTAGTATATTTTAACAGTAAAATTTTAGTTAGAAATTGATAAAAGAAACTTTGCATGCCCAGTAAAGGCTGATCCAGAAAGGATTTGTGTTTAGTCTTCACATTGATGTGTGAAGTGAATTTATGTGTGGCACTTGATATGTAACCTGAGCTCTTATTTGTTCTCCTCTGAGGGTGGCTTTTTGGGGGTAAGTTAAGGGTATCTTCTGAAGTCATTTGTGTGAGTTTTACAGTTCAGTTTCAGTAGGTTTGGCTTGGGTTCTTAGCAAGGTATGAGGAAAAGTTTCCTATTTATGCAAACTGATGCTGTGTTGTAGATGCTTATCCAAAGAGTGAAATGATTTATACCTGGACAAAAGGACCTGAGAAGTCAGTGGAAGTTCCTGAGGAGTCTTCCAGTTTAGTTCAGTATGACCTGCTTGGGCATACGGTATCCTCTGAAACTATTAAATCTATTACAGGTAGGAATCTCGTCAGTGAAAATCAACCTGAGGTAAAAATAACATGTAATATTGGCCAAAGCTTTTTTTCTTTTTCTTCCTGTAAGTCATTTTACTGAATGTCATAGGGTATGTATTAAGGGCTGAGAGTGTAAATCTGAATTAGGTTTCTGTCCTTGAGATTTACATTTGCAGATTCATTACAGTAGATTGCGACAGTCTTTCAGAAAGCTAGAATGAGATCATTACTCCAAGGGACAAAATGAGCATTTAATCACTGCTTAAAATGCAGTTTGAAGAGTCAAGAGGATGCCTGGGTGAGGAAGTAATTTCTCAGCACTGTATCCACATTATGTGCAAAAGACTTCCTTTGTTTGGCGGTGCAAACAGCTCAGGATAGAAGTACAGCATACAGAATGGGTTATTAAAACCATAAAAACCCTCTAGTCAGATAAGGGTAGGCACAAATGCATTAGTCGCAATAGATACTTCTGCTGATTTTTGCTGTGAGAAATAAGGCAAATGGCAACTCCAGGCATCCAAAATGAGTGAAGTATCACTGATGAGCAGTGTGGTGATAAACAAGCATATTCCCAAAATATTTTTAAAATTTGGAATAATTTTCTAAGCATCAGCAGGTTTGGGTGTTGTGAGATAGTCAAAATGAAACCAATAAAGCAAATATATTTGATGTGTTGCTCTGTGGATGTTTTACTCAAAGATAAAATGGCATTTTGCAATTCGCTAGAAATTTACTTCTCAACATATGGATTATTATGAGTTAACAAAAAAATGTCCTTGCTGTCCCAAAAAGCTCATTTTGTAGTGCTTTATTTAGACAGTTTATTCAGTTTATGGTAAAACTGCTTTTTTGGGTCTGTTTGCTTATTAGGAATGATAACATTTTAGATAAACTTAGAGTATTTTAAATTCTTCTCAATGGTTTTTGCATTCGTTTCATTATCGTAGTGGGGCTGACTTATAAACCTAGCAAAAAGCTGAGATGCATAAGATTTGATGTGTATCATTGTCGTTATTATTTTATTCAGCAGGTAAGTACGTGCAATGTTATGGATGCTATGGTAGGTAGATAATTTGTGTTCTGGTATTCTCTTCTTCAACAGCTGTCAAAAGGATTTTTAAAATCATGCTTATACTGTAAAATGTAATCCAGTATTAGTTGTATTATAGTATTTTTGATATCAGCTTCTGGATGGCACTGTAAGGACCTACTGTTTCTAGGCTTTTTTAAAAAATACTTTCATTCATTCTTGCTCTAAAGAAGATATCTTTCTGTAAATGTTAAGTGATATGAATAGCATCACCTGAAACAATCCTAGTTGAGAGTCTGAAACAGTTATTCTGCAACACAAATTTCATACATAATCAGAAATTTTATTTTTTTTTAGGTGAATATATTGTTATGACCGTTTATTTCCACCTCAGACGGAAAATGGGTTATTTTATGATTCAGACCTATATCCCATGCATCATGACCGTGATCCTCTCTCAAGTTTCATTTTGGATAAATAAGGAATCTGTTCCTGCTAGAACTGTATTTGGTAATTATTTTTTTTTTTTTTTTACTTTTTCTTGTATTTGCTCTTTTAATAACTCTCACTAGAATCGGCCTTTTTAGTGCCTTGGGGTATACTCCATGCTATTGCAGAAACAAGGGAATAATTTAAATTCAGAGGAAATTTTGCTATTTATGTATGAAGACTGTTTTTATGTGAACCCTTGGAATCTGAAGAGAAACTTGGAATATATCACCTGAAGGGTGGCATGGTCACCTGCAGCAAATGGCTGCTCAGCCCTAGGGATTCTACCTTCCAGTTTGCTTGAGGGAGCAAACTGGAAAGGCCTGTCTCTGACTAATGCAGTCAAGTCTCTAGTCTATGTCCCGATCAGGTTTAGACTCCAGTGGTCAGTGGTGACTGCTTGAACTGACACTTTATAGAATATTTGTAAAATAAATTGATTTGGAGTGTGTGAGATGTTCAGATGTCTTGTTATGAGGTGTCTGTGTCATCAGCTTGCTATGAGTAAGGCTTAGATTCTGTCACTGTAATTTCATATTTAGTGGTCTTTTTTTCTCTCTGCCATTGCCATTATGAAAATGAATTACAAAAGCAAAATGATCACAAGATATTAAAATTGCCCTCATCAAAATACAGTTTGAATGAGATGCTACAGTGAAAATAAAAAACCAGAAAATCTTCTGTGGAAGACAAAGTGTAAGAATCTAAATGGAAATATGTTTCCTAACAAAGAAATAGGATAAGAACATTTTAAAAGCAGCCTTTATAGAGCACTGTCTTCACTTCATAATGTACTTTAGTCTAAAACAGAAGAGAATGTTCTACTAAAAGCCTTTCTATAGATTGATAGATGCTGGCAGGAGTGATAGGAATTAATGTTTCTAATGATGTCCCATTCAAACATGTAAGTGGAGTCAGAACACTGTTTTGTATCACAAGTGAGACAAAGTTGATGATTAATTATAGGGAGAAACAGCCTGTAACCTAATAAGAAACCCACTAACTTTCAACTCAATTATTACATTAGACAAATTAGTATGTCACTTCATATGCCTTTGCAGTGGTGTTAAATAATGCTACTTTTTTGAATGGAGTATTGCCATGAGCTGGAAATATAGGATTTGTATTTACCGATCAAATTAATTTTTCTGTACAGATTATAGAGCAACATATGTAATATGTGTAGTTATATCAGTATGTAAAACTAAAAAAAAAAATTAATAATAATTTAAAAATAGTTTGGGCATCCACTAACTTACAGATAAGTCACTAAAATGCATGTGATAGCAAGTTACTGAAAATATGGCAGCAAGTGTCTTCCTAGTTTTGAGACAAATTATGACAGGCACCCTGTTTTCCAAAGCTTTTATTTAAAATAAAAAAGAGATAGGCAAGAGATAGGAATGAAGCAATAATACTGCTCTGGTACCAGCTTTCTAGAGGAACTGTCAGAAGCGACTCACCAAAAGATCATTCCATTGGATACTGCATGATTAGGGAGAGCTTGGCACAGTTAACATGAAGGACTAAGGTACATAGTTTCATGATTTCTGCAGTCAGAACTTCAGACACCTGAAATCTGGTGATTGTGGGAGACTGGAAAGACAGCATTATTTTTAGAACAAGTTTTAACCATATAAAAATATATTAATAGTATTTATAAATTAATGTTAAAACTTAATGTCAAAACTTAATGTCTGTGTGCATTCCCAATCCGAAGCTTGTAAGTATTTAGCTTTAGATAAATACAGTATATGTGCAAATGTAATATTAGTACCAGAACTTAATTCCCTACCCTGTAAATCCCTATGGCACATGACTAGGGGCATTTGTACTGGCAGCTCCAAGTCTTCCAGAAGAATGATTTACTAGGGAAAAATCTGATAAGGAGTGTCAGTAAACTTTGATGTTGTCACAGCCTCCCATCTCCTCCTTGTTTTTGGTTAATGTTTGGCCATTTATTTCACTTTACTCTATTTTTACATCTCTCAAACAAATGTCATTAGAAACAATTCAGACAAACTTTTTACTCGAAGTGGACAAAGGTCCTTAGAAAGGATAGGGCTAAACAGGGATTGGTCTCCTCCAGGGGAAAAAAAACCCGAAACAACTATCCATAATTTTTTATCTCGGACTTAAACGTTTTGTGAGCTTGCACCTGTGTTTTTTATTGTCCTGCAAACTCTGAGATATCCTTTGAGCTCTCATGACCTGGCTATTACTCCTTTTTCATTTTTCTTCTTTAGTAGCAGAACTGATTTCTTTGTGACCAGTTCTCTGTATGGGCAGTGTGTAGGTGAAGCTTTTTATATCATGTTACTGTGATGGAATGCCACCATTTAGCAAATAGGGGTGTGAATAATCTGTTGAAAAGCATATTCTTAATGAGTTTAAATTCTTCTGAGGATAAGAATTGCATCTTGAATTAGAATGGGTATTGTATTCTTTTTGTAAGAGTAAAGACATCTCTGTTTGCAGTCACTCATCCTTGAGGGTATCATGCTAAGGTTTATGCAGTGTTCACTACATACTTGGGCTTTTACATTTATATGATATGGGACATTTTGGATGAAAACACAAAAAAATACCCCATTGATTTGTTTTTGTACAGCATGCATTTGCATTTGAAGTACTACCATGAAGCAGCCATGTTTTTAATTCAGTGTTCATGCTTTCACACTTTAATTAAAAAGTTGTTCTTTCAGAAGGGAAAATTCTAATTAAATTTCATTGGTTGACTAGTAGCAGAAGGCTGTGGAAAAAAGTGATGGTTTCTTACTTAACAGAGTTTTTAACATAATATTCTTCCATAGCACCAAAATAACTTGTTGTGACTTAATGGCTTCTGGATTACAAGTGCTATCAGGGGTACAGATGCAGAATAATTGGTGCCATTCAGAACCCTTTGCAAGAAAAGCCATGCTTTTTTTGCAGTCTGAGGAGTACTCCCCAATTTAACAACTTGAATTTTATGAAAATATTTAGAAAATAATTTGTAAAAAATTCTACCGAACTTGACATGAAAAAAAAAAAAGAAATTAAGGCTACTGTGTTTTCTTCATGTGAAGTGTAGATGATCTGCTGAAGTCATGGCTTTCCGTGCCTCCTTTAAAAGGTGGTGAACTGTTTTGTGGGCATAGCTGCTCATGGATATGTGATGGTTGCCATGACTGAGATTTAATGCAGTATTTGCAAGCAGCAGAGAAAGATTCAAAAGTGATTTAAAATTCTTTGTGTGGAGCTGCTTGCCAGTTCTTGCGTTGTTTTACTTTGATTCTGCAGTGCTTTTGCTTTATTTTTTTTTAAGGAATCACCACAGTGTTGACAATGACGACACTGAGCATCAGTGCAAGACATTCGCTGCCAAAAGTATCCTACGCTACTGCCATGGACTGGTTTATAGCGGTTTGCTTTGCCTTTGTGTTCTCTGCTCTTATTGAGTTTGCTGCTGTCAACTATTTTACTAACATTCAAATGGAGAAAGCCAAAAGGAAGACGGTAAAGTCCCTTCTTGAGTTTCCAGTTGCTCCAGTACAAAGAAAAAGAAGTACAGAAGAGACATGCACGGTATGTTTTCAGCATATGCAAACATTTTTGTATTTTTGGTAGTGTTTCCCAGTAAAAATTTGCCTTTAGCTTCCTCTCAGGTTCCCTTTGAGATAATGATGCAGTGTACATCAGCTTAATGGAAGACTAATGCTACACTATATTCAATTATAAAAACCTGTAAAGCATGATTTAATTCTTATTTGCATTATTGAATAAACTCAGGGAAGAGGAGGCAATTATGTCCATTCATACCTGCAGCCTCTTCTATGTTTATTTGTGTTTTGGTGAAGGTCAGTTAGGATGGGTATCATGGGGAAACTTTGTTTCCTTCTGCACATTGATTTTGTATGGACTGATTATACTGGCCAAGATATTGCAGATTATAAGGGCAGCATATTATCTTATGTGGTTAATGTCTTAATGAATTAAAATACGTTAAAGCATTGCATCTATCTATACCTTCCCTAAACATCACAGTTCTCCTTTCATTGCATGTGTTGCCTATCTAGAGTTTTCTTTCTTTATCAGTTGCAATTTCAGGAGTTTATGAAGAATGGTGGACGGAGATTTTGTGTCATAGATACAATTTTAATGTAATTTATGTATCTTTGCACAAGAGTTCACCTCAATTCCTGATAAGTTTTTTGGCTCTGCTTAACTAAATGCTTTCCTGTTTTCCTAATGCTTTGGATTAAATGTGACTTGTGTGGGAGCTGTTTCAGTGCGTGGACAAGTTACTAAAGGCTCGATCGCATTTCCAGTTGAGCTCACTGGTGATTACCCTTTCCTCCCTTGTCCCATTGCCATGTGCTTACTCTGCTGCATCATTCATGAGACACAGAGCTAACAAAGTCCCTGCAGACTTCTCCCAGCTACACGGTAGGCCAGTGCTTCCCAGCCATGACTGACTCTTGGCAACACCACTCAAGAAGTGAGACGCTGACAGCACCATCGTAATTTACTTACTCTTCCTGTCAGGCTGACTTTGTAATTTCCTTTGGCTGAGCCAGGATTTAAGAAGTGCTGTTTTAGACTAACTCTTGTTAATTTTGTCTTCTGTCTCTTTTCACATCTCGTTTGTCTCCTTCCCTATTCATCTTCTCAGTTTTGCCTTCCCACCCCTTCCATTTTCTATTGCTGCTCAGCTGCTGTCCACCCACTTCCATTTTTCTTCCTCTCCTTCGCTCCCCTACTGTAGATACTGTTTTCAATCTCCTGGTTATGTTGTTCTGCTAGCTCCCATTTCTGCTTAAAAGGATAGATGTGCTCCTGAAGAGTTTGTTATTTGTCACTCCATTGGCTGCTGGTAAGGGACATGAACCAAAAGAAATCTGTTCATAGTAGCACGTAGTTCACCTTGTACACAGAGGTATTAGTGTCATGAGCTTATGCTAAGCTTCTTGGTTGTGCAGCATGAAGTTTAGTAGAGTATCTTGGCTGCTCCTGAGGAGTGTTAGTAAATACTACTTTTGGTGATAGGTTCTATTTGCATGCACAGGAAAATAAATTATGTAAGAACAGTTTCATCCTGGGTTTATTTATAAGATTTTATTTAAAACAATAGGGAAAACCAGTAGTTTTCTCAGGTAGCTTAACAGAACAATTACTCTCATGGAGGCTTAAGAAAACTATTTTGATTCATGGACAGAATTGCTCTAAATCACTAGTGTATAATGCTTAGCCATTTTTGCACATTTTGGAGAAGTTTCTCTTTTTTTTTCTTCTGTTGTTGCTATTATTATTGTTATTATTATTATTATTATTATTGTTGTTGTTACTGTTATTATATCATTATAACAGCAGCAACAGAGCACAGTCAGCTTCACCAAACTTGAAAGATAAAATGAGATGTGAACAGTTCTGTTCCACTGCTTAATTAATACTGCTGTGATAAATGTGGTAGCGTTCTCACGGATTTGGGAATTTTGAAAGCACTCAAGGGAGCAATCTACTCAAGGGGTTACACATTAATGTTATGAGTAAGTGAGTGATAGTGTTGATTATACCTTGAACTGTTATTTTTTTTTCATGGCTTTCTCCCTAATTATGCCTATGCTAAGGTTTGAGACTTTGCTCTTCTAGGACAGGTGTGCAAGGTGAGCCCACAGCTACTGTTAAAAAAGGTTTAACTATTGTGCAGTCCTTTCTTTGACTAGAGGATGACTTCTGGTCTCCTGCTGTGCAGAGCAGAAGCCAGGATCACTGCTCTAATTCTCTAGAACCTAGCATGGCTGTTACACTCTGCCTTCCAACCTGACATATAAAATACTCCTTGCTATATTTTGCTTATAGGGACTAATCTAGAATTTTCTTTATTCCTTATTATTATAATATTGTTTATCTTTTATTATTACATTATTATTATATTTCTTTATTCCTTATTATGAATCTGATTTTTTGTTCTGCACATACACTCTCTACTCAGTGCTGATTTTCTAGAGATAATGAAATCCTAGCTTCCTTGGTACTGAGATCAATGGAGAGTTTGTGGTGCACAAAGAATGCAGGACAATAGCCTGAGTGTAACATGTGTTTTGTAAGCGGTGTTTCTTAAGGTAAAGACTACACATTTTTTCTCCATAGATAAGTGATAGGCATGATTTCTTAACCCAGTCAGTGTTTAAAAAAAATCTATACTATATACAGTATTGTGATGGAAATTCTGTTGATAGCAATACAATTGCCAGAGCTCAAGAAAAGTTGTATTTTAAACTTGAAACTTTTTTCAAGTAGACTTTGCCTATAATATTTAATTTCCCAGTCTCTCAAAATTAAAAATTTTCATTTAGCCTAGGAAGGAAGTGTATGCAAATTGGGAAAGAAGATGCCTGAATACCTAAACATTACAGTTCTTTCTGTTGTGTGTCTCACCATTTGCAACCTGCTTCGGATCTTCTACTAATTGGAGGGGGAGATCCCTCTCTTAGGCCTGTCAGCCCTGTACTTTAGCCTGCCTTGAAATGGGATACAGGTGTCTCTGCCTGCTTTTTTGCAGCTGAAGTTCCATCTGTATAGGTCCCCTGAAAAATTACAGAGCAGATGAGGCTGTTAAGGAAAACAAACACAGTGATACTATAGTTTTAAATGAGGGTTTTGTTTTATCAGCTGTTGATTCTGCATTATTAACTGGATGGTTTCATGCATTTGACCTTTTTTTTCTCAAGTAACTTGGTGGGATTGTTCTTGAAGGATTCTAAATCTTTATTGTAGCAAATGTGGGCTATCTGCTTTTCTAAGTTATTCTCTTATGTAATTATATTGACTTTTTTTGAGCCACATGATGGGTGTGACTGAAGGATACATTGATTAAAGCAAGCATTAAATGCAGTTTGGTGGCTAGCTAAGTAATCTGAACTGCATTAATTCCAACAAAAAGATCCTGGCATCAAGCTAATTTACTGGGCTGAGGGTGGCAGGAGCAAGCCTGCAATGGCTGTAGATGCAGTGTGTGCTCTTTTATCACTTGATTTGGTTTTAGCCATCGTAATCGTCAACTTTTTTTTTATAGTCCTCCCCCTCCCTACCCCATTTCAACTCTTTCTGCTCGTTGTCTTCCTGATACAAACATAATCTGTTTCAATAAGGAGGAGTGCAGGTCTGCAGTAGACATTCCAGGAGTAGGACCCAAGCTTTTTTGAGGTCTGCCTTCAGTTCACAAGAGACTTGGACAGCCACACTCATCCCTTCTGTCAGGCACAGCAGCATAGCACTGAAATATGTCTAAGCCAAGAGAGGTAACTTACACCGTGGTCTCCTGTGATTCCCTTGTTTTGGGAGCAAATTAAAATACTTTCTGATTAGAAGGAATGAACCTATCCCTAAATGTTCTGAACTACTTTCTTTAGTATAAGCAGAAATGTTACTGCAAGTCAATGTGTGATGGAAATGAATGATTTATAGTTTGTTATTGGACTCCTGAATCTATTTTTATGCCTCTGTACTATTTCCTTTTCACTGTATTCCTATGAAGTTTATTTTTAAAGACCTACCCAGTTTTGGAGATGAAGAATGCTACTGAAAAGTAGTCTTCAAAAAATAGACTCCTAAACACTGGTAACATGAGCTTCAACCTCATCTGTTTGTTAAAAGAGTGTGAAACTTAGGAAAAATCAGGTCAGACTCAAAAAAAACTTTTTGAATGGAATTATTTCTTCAAACTCAGTTACAAGTAGGTTGTAACTCTCAATTTTTCTTCTTTTCTGAAGACAGTTAAATATCACCTTGTCTTTAGTAAGCCCTTGTAGCATCTGATGGAGGAACTCGGGGTCAAGTTCTCCACTGCCACGCAGGCACACGCTCCTCGCCTTGCTTGGCTGATACGTGACTGGCATGCACCTTGCAGGTTTACAAGGAATGTTGTCACATGGACAACAGGCATACAGCTTTCGTGTGATTCACATGTATTTTCTCTGGTATGAAATATTTGTCTTTTAGTCACATATGAATACTGCTCAAGTTACATGACAGGGCGGGGAGAAAAGTGGAGATTCTTTGGCAGCCCTTGGTGAATAGACATCTAGAGCAATTAATCTGGCTGATGCCCAGCTCTGTTCCCCAAACTCCTGACTTACTGAGCAAAGATTGGGCCAGATAAATTGTTGTGGTGGGCTGCATACCATCCTGAGGCTAGAGGTGGATACCTCTTCTTTTAGTGTGTGTGCCTTTTTTTTTTTTGTTTTTTTTGTTTTGTTCTTAATCCATGAAGTTGATTAATGATGAGATGTCAGCAGATACATTCTTGTGTCTAAGGTCTAGACTTTAACTGAAAGTGAAAATTTTAGCCTCTGGACCAAAAGTTCTATTTGAATATACGGACATATTCTGTAATGGAGAGGCACAAAAATTGTACCAGGCCTAGAGTACAACCACTTACTTTGCTCCTTCTTTGGAGTAGTAGAATTACTGCTTCCTTTGTCCCAGCAAATAGAGAAGTGGAGCTAAATCCCGCTCCCTCATATGTGAAGTATCTGAAGAGCAGCTCGGTCTTGACGGCACTCTTTGGGTACAGGTCTTGTTATTGGAGTCCTTATGTGGAAGCATAGCCTACCTCCCTTGTGTGACTTAAATGGTCCTGCAGTTGGAACATCATTTCAGTTTTTAAATATAATAACCATTTTTTTCTGCTTCACTACTTCTCTACTGCCTAGGGTGTTACGGTTTGGGGTTTTTTTAGGGCAGTGGCATTTAAAACTAAAATACTAATTCAGGCTCAAGAAATGCATAGAGTTCGTCTGAATATAAGGACAAGACTATACAAATGGAGGCTGCTATGCCATGTGAATGATTTCTTTGACATGTCAACAGCTTTCTGCTGCACTAATTTCATTAGTCAACATTTTTGTTGTTGATGATTTACAATCAAGACAGGCTAGCACCACATTTAAGTAGGAGGAGAGTGGATGCAGGTCATAAACAACTGGCACTTTTTTTGTACTAAATGCTATTTGAAAGGTAGCAGAGATTGATCACTTGGGAGAAGGCTGCAGTGACTTTGTGGGAAATTTGAATGTTTGGATGCCTGAAGATAGAATAGATCCAACATGGTTTGTAAAACATTTTGTTAGCTGTGATGCTCAGGTACAGTGTTTGTGGGGCTTTTTTGCTTCCTTGATTTATTTGTCTTTTTGCTGTTTTGCTGCTTTGGTTTTTTTTTGGGGGGGGAAGTTTGGTGGGTTTTTTTTTTCAGGGGGAGGGGTATTTTTTATTTGTTTGAGGTTTTTTGTTGTTGGTTTTGGTTGTGGGTTTTGTTTGTTTGGTTTGGGGGCTTTGTGGTATTTTTTGTGAGGTTCTTTTGGTTGGTAGGTTTGGGTTTTCTATTTGGTTTTTTTGGAGTGTTTTTTTCGGTTTGTTGTTATTGTGGGGTTTTTTTGGGGGGAGAGGGTTTTGTTTGTTTTGTTTCTTGGTTTTGTTTTTGCTTTTTACTTGGTTCACTAAACTTAGTCCTGCTGATCAACTGGCACTATTTGTATTGTATAAAGCCAAATATATGCTCAAACAATATGATTTGGGCATAAATGTGAGGCATAACATTTAAATTTTTTAATATTTCACATAATATGTCTTTTTAAATAGTAAAAATTAAAGTGCTATATTAAAAAAATCTGTCTCTTTTCAACTACCTGATGTTACTCTCCTTTTAACATGGTTGGGTTGTGGAATGAATTTAAGCTGTAAGTAGAAACATTTCTCTTCTGTAAAGTGAGCAGAGTAATTAATGGAAGTAGGCAATGTAGTATGGGATTTGTGCCTAGATTCTGACCAATTAACTGTGATGTAAACTCCGCTGAATTCCAGAATTCAGTTATAATGAAGGTAAAAAATGGGAGGATGTTTTATCAAAACTTGGATGTAAAGGTAGGCAATGAGTTTTTTCCTTATTGCAGTGGAAAGGCTTTTGTGGCTTTTTTTGGAGGGGAGGGGGTGGGTTTGTTGTGCCTTTTTTTTTTTTTTTTTAATATGCACAATTAAGTGAAGGAGTTTAGTTGTAACACCTGGTTGATAAAAAATCCTGCTGGAGTGCTATCTCCTCCAAGCCTAACTAGGAAATGTTATAATTGATCATTCTTCAATTTTCTGTAAATAGTAGAATGAACTGTCACAAAGTAGACAAGGAAATATGAGGGATATACTTGGCTGTTGCTTATCTGATGCTAAATTACCTGACAGTGCTTACTGTAAGTAGTAAAAGACTTGATTTAAATAGTATTAGGATAAGATTTCTATTTTGGAAACCAAAGCATAATGCAGTTATTTTAAAAAAATACTATGTCCCATTGTTTTTAATTCCAAAAATATATGTGAATGGCTTTGTCTGTCATTGTGATAATCTACTAGAAAAGGAAAAAAGACTACCATGCTCCAAAAACCCATATTCCTTATATTTTTTTTATTAGAATATACAATGCATGTTTCTGTTTAATATTAAAAATTACTTTCCTGTCAATACCAGTTGCAAGCATTCCGATAGGTCTTATATTGATATAATGGCAATTGTCTCCCTTTTAAAAATCGCTTTTTGTAGAGGGAAGTGTTAAGTAGTCAAAAAATATGTGGTAGAATTTCAGAAACACCAAATCAGGGCAATAGTTTATGGTGACAGGGTAAGATTTTCAGATTATTCAGCAACCCTTACAGTGCAAATTGTTGAGGAGTTTATAGTTTTCCCTCTGATGGTTAGTATGAAATGATGTCTTTGAACAAAAGACTCTTCATATTTTCTTCTTAAACCTTTTCATGTATTTATATTTAAATTTTAGCTTTGTTTCCCCCCCACAAAGTTTTCAATACCGGTGTGTCCAATGACACCAAATCACATTTGAGTTTCCCGGCTCTGTGTGAGATTTCTGGCTGACTTCATATTTACACTGGGGAAATTGGAGTCAGAAGAAATAAGCATTGGGAGGCTCGGAAAAATCTACAAGGAAATGAGTGTTCCAAGCATTTTCGCAAACTACTAAAGCAAATTTAACTACAGCTTTAAGGTCAAAGAAAATTGAAAGATACAGAAAATGACAAAGGTCTATGGTCCCTAATCTGCCGTTCTTCTTCCTTTCATAGACGTTATGCAGATCACCTCCACAGTTCATTAGGACATGACTTAGGCTAATAGATTTATTCCCCACCATAGTTATGTTTTCAGTTCTTTCATTTTTGTCATAATATAAATAAAATCTTTTAGAATTGTGCACACCAGTGCTTCAGAACCAATAAAGGCATACTTCTATTTAAATACTTACATATGCATACATATATAAATGTTTGCATGTGTAAGACTTTTAGGCAGCATACAAGTGGATGGGTTTATTTGGCATAAATTTGGCATCCATTTCTTAACAAAAAAGGTTCTTGTAATTTATGTTTCTTTAATAACCTTGAATTCACTTTTCTTCTACTTTGTGCCGTTTTAGGCCCGTCTAGTGGTAGAAGATAGAATGGAGTGCTCTGCTTACCTCTTTTCCCCTCCCATCATGTGATTATGATTGCAAAATGAGCAGAGTGGATAGTGGACTGGCTCTTATAACTTATCTCCCCTTGGTTTTGCCTCTCTGAATAATTTGCGCTGCTCTTTGCACTGCTAGAGCTATGGACTAGAATTCCTTGTGTTTTGTGGCAGGTGGAGCTTTTACTTGGTCATATTCCAAGGCTCTGAAAGGCAAACCAAAATATCTAATATTGTTCCAGTAAGATTCTGATTGACTGGCTCTACCACATAGTAGTAAAACAGGATAGATTTCTCCTCCAAGTTGTGCATTTGCTCGCAGCATGTCAATATGGTGACTCTGTGGGATTTGGTACAAGAAGCATTATTTACACTGATGACAACACGCTGCTTCCCTGATAAATGTCAAATAGTGTGAATTTGGCAAGCTATACAATGTCCTCCCAGAAGAACAGACTGTTTTCTTAGGAAGAATTGGTAAGGATAAAAATCACTATGGTAGATTTTAATAGGAAAATATTACTAAATTACCATACAAACAGTTTTGATGTTGCAGCTAAGCAGTAAGTAATGTCGCACTTTTGGTTGCTTTAAGCCTTCCAATTTTTGCATGATTTTTTCTTTGAGTTAATTGAGTTTTCCCAATTTGGGAAACCCATACTCTCATATAACACATTACTGACTTTCCTGTATATTAATTTACCTGTGTTTCATTGAAGTTTTAGTAGTGCTGTCATGAAAGACTTCTAATCGTATTCTTGGAAAATTAACAGAAAAGCATAAAGATGTTTATTGACTGTTCACTCATAATTTCATTATGCTAACACCTCATTTTCACGTGCCTGGTTATTCTAATAAATAATTAAAATTCTTTGCAATTTTAAAACTGCTCTTCAGGAGGGTTTTTTTTTTTTTTTTTTGACTGGTTGCTTTTGTCTTTGGTTTTTATTTTTTGACTTAGGGAGATGAAGTATGCAAAATGATGATTAGACACCTGAAAGGCTTCATTACCAAATTTCCCTGGGTAGGCATGTACAGAACTGACTTGCTGCTTCTGAAGTGTTTGCCATGCATCTTAGGTGGATACCTACCCTATTTCAACCCAGTGGCCAGCATGCCTATTAGGTGCAGCCTCCCACAAATCACACGTGGGAGCCTGAGCAGACTTGAGTCCTGCTTTTTTGATATTGGAAAATTATCCTAGTAGCCAGACCGCTAGGTAGTCCTTGGCATGTTAAGTTCTTATTGCAGCTGCTCTTGTTATGTTAAGTAATTTTTATGGGGCCAAGGAGAAGGAGAAGAGTTGATTCTGGAGCCAGCTTGTTTGTGCATGCACTGCAACGGCAGGGCAGTACTGAAGTGTGGAGAATGCAACATCTGTGACAAGGAAGGATGACCGCTTGTCCTAGAATATCCAGTGGCCTAGTGAGGATACGCTTGAGATGTGAAAAGCCTGTGTTGATATCTCTGTGACAGTCAGGGCGGATTTGAGGTCTCCTATCGCCAAACTCATGTTCCCATCCTGGTTGCTGGGTTGCAGTAGAGGAGGACAGAGTCTTTTTGTGAGTGCCTTTTTACAATATGACTTAGTTTTTGCCTCAGGAAAGAGCTCAGAGCTGAAAGTGCTGGATACATTTGGGTGGCTCCTTCTGCACAGGCGTGTAATTTAGACTGTGATCCTACCCAGGGCGTTTCTCTCCAGCTTTGACAGCTGCTTGCTGGATGTCAAAGTGTTAGCTCTCTCCCACTAGAACTGGTACCAGATGGTGGTGTTGTGACTTGTAAATTCTGCTGTGCATTTATCCCTAAGAAAATAGAAGCTACTGCTTTAAATATTGTACTATCTCCGTCCCAGAGAGAGATACCATTTTAGTGATATCCTGTGGCAAAGATCTGTTGTGAACTAGAAAATTTATTGACCCGCAGCAGTGACCTCTCCATTTGAGTAAACAAATGGTGCAAAAGCAGCCCCGGCATCTTGCACAGCGTCTTTGTGAAGCTCTGTCAAAGGGTGAGACTGATGCAGGTGTTCAGAAGTGTCTGTGAATCCAACCACACGACTGCTGAGCTATTTTCCAAAGAATGCTGAGGCAGATTAGAAGAATACATCTGAAATATATTGCCAAAACATGGTTGTAGTTTTAATGTGTGGCTGTTCTTCAGGAGTTGATGATGGCTGTACTTCCTAGTGATCAAAGGGCCTATGGGGGGATTTTCCATGCTTAGTAGTACTGATACTCTGTTAGCTCAGGCAGTAAGAGCTTCTTATTTTAGATTCACATCTCAGCAGGATGTATCCATCATAAAAACTATGAAGAAATTTAAAATTGCAGAAACTGATTGAAAGCTGCTATGTAGAGCACTAACAGGCTATAGGAAAATGCTCTTGAGTTGTGTGAAACAGCTGACTGTACAGTGCTGTACCAACACAAACATTTCTCACAGCTTGCAGTGTTCTCACCACTTTTGGTTTTAAATACAATCCTAAGGATTAAGTTCCCTGATGCCCTGGTAATCACTTTTATCATTGCTGCATTCTTCCCAGGACTTGGCTTGTGACTTTTAAATAATATTCTTGTTTGTTTTACAGATTCTAGGTTGGCCTTATCATAGGAAATATGCAGTGTGGTTGTTACTAGCTCTCTTTGTTCTGTAACAAGATGATTAAGTTTGTCAGTTCAGTACTGCATATTGCTATGCTGATGATCCCCTTCCCTTGAACCTCAGCTCAGCTGCTGCACGCTACTTCAGATCATGCTAAATTTGCAATCTCGACTTCATCGAAGTGCAAAATTGCCTTGCTTGTCAAAATCTGGTAATACATACAAAACAATCCAGTACTTTATTTTTTTTTGGCTCAAGTCGAGGCTTACATAGACTTAGAAATAGTTTCAGAATTTCCACATTATGTGAGCAGCTGTTTATGGTGTACAAACCGTGTTAAATATTGAAGAGTTTAGATCGACTCATATTTGTGCATCATTTTAGTGCTGTAGTAAACACCAGTATCCCTCAAAGTTGGGCTTAAATGGAAAAGCAAATTATGTATGAGTTGATTTTTGGCATTAGATTTGTTGTAGGGTTTTTTTGTTTGTTCTGTGCATTCTGTCATAGAATTTGTTTGTTCTATGCATATGGTCATAGAAGCTGACCATCAAACTTACTTCAGAAATCTGCCACGGTGTTTAACAATAAATTGTATAGATTTATCCTGAAGCATGCTAACAGCATCTTTTGTTGTATTATTCATGGTTAATTGCATGTGAATCCACTGGTCAGGGGAAGGGTGCAGCATTAATTACCACATTTTACACACGCTTGTAAGGAGGTTGGTTTAGATGTCCTATCTTCATGCCAAATGAAATGGACATTCTGTTCTAGTACTAGCAAAAGGGCATCTTGTGTCAGGGCATCATACATAGGAATTTGTACTCAATGATTCTTTCCCTAATTTAGTTCTTTTAAAGATAAAACCCATGAGAAATAGCATGTGATACTTAAAATTAAAGCAAAATTTCTATGCCTTTTAATGTAGCAAATACTTCAAAAGCTTTTTTGCATATTGCATGCTATGTGACAAAATTTGTCTGCCTGAATTTGAACCTCCTATCCTATCCTACAGCCTCCTTCCTCCTCAGTGAAGTATGCTTATGCATAGGATGGAAGTTTTCTAAAGCTCTGAGCACGTTTTTTATTTTATTTTCTTTTTTTAGTTGTAGGTACTAATGAAATATTCATTTGGATGGAAAGGAGGAGTGGTTATCAATCTAATCGGAAAAAGACTGTAGTCCACATTTTCCCATATTTGGTTAATTCCTTGGCTTTACTACACTCACCTACCTCTGACATGATCAAAGTTTTGATGATAAATGTTTCAACTCCCATCAAGGCGGGAATTTAGTTTTCACTGTCGCCAATCTTGGCTGTTAAAAATAAAATAGGCATTAGTGTGTCCCAGTCAGCCACAGAGCTTTGGCCAATGAAGATGTCTTACAATTAAGACAATATATATGTATATTCTTAAATTATTGTCGGAGCTCTTGAGAACTTTGTTTATGCATGGATAGGAACTGTGCGCTCAAATCATCCAAAGTTTTGAAACTCATCCATAGTATTTCTTCCAGTAAAGGTTCAGAGGCTGAATTCTCCTGACAGAATCTATAGTGAGAAGGTTTCCCCTTGAAGGAGGATATACTAGACAAAAGTACTTACAACTTCTGTTTGGGTGGTGGTTATGATCAGAGTTTCTGGTTTGTGTAGAATTGATTGGACCAACTCAGATGTATAGGCTATTTCAAAGGGATTGTGAGGGGTCATTTATGCAAGCAGAATTTGTTGTTTTTGTAGAAAGGCAATCTTTATCAAATCTGTTAAGCCTGGCGCTGCATGGTGTAATAGACTGGATGTTATGGTAGTTTCCAGGCTCCCATTTTGCATTCCTGAGCTACACAATTTTAAATATCTCCCAAAAGTCTTACTGAAATGCCTCCAGAAAATCAGAACCTTTCTCCATCTAAAGTGAGAATGTAAAATATGTGCGCACAGTATTTCCTGTGGAGCCCCGTCTGGACTAGCACGGCAGTGCTCTGTTGGCTCAGAAGAATTGAGTGTTTCCTGACTTGCCCTCATAAAAGAATCCTTACTTGGATAATCCCTTCCTTTCTTGGCTTGCATTTTCATTGGCTTCTATTTGATTTTTATGGTCTATTTCTTGTTTTTGTGTCTATGATGGGTGGACCCTGGCTGAAGACCAGGTCCCCACCAAAGCTGCTCTATCACTCCTCTCCTAAACTGCACAGGGTAGAGAAAATACAACAAAAGTCTCATGGGTCGAGATAAGGACAAAGAGAGATCACCCAGCAATTGCCATCATGGGCAAAACAGCCTCGACTTGGGGAAAATCAGTTTAATTTATTACTATTCAAAGAAGAGTAGGGTAATGAGAAAATACAAACTAAATCTTAAAATGTCTTCCCTGCAGCCTTCTTCCTGTGCTTACTTTTACTCCTTAATTAATGTCTCCTGCCTTGCAGTGGTTCAGGGAGATGGGAAATGGTGCTTACAGTCAGTTCATCACAAGTTATCTCTTCCTCCTCAGGGGGAAGAATCCTTACACTCTTGTCTTGCTCCAATGTGAGGTCCCTCCCTCCATGAACTGTTCTAATGTGAGAGTCTTCCCAGGGTCTGCAGTTCTTCATGAGCTGCTCCAGTGTGGGTCCCTTCCATGGCGTGCAGTCCTTCAAAAACAAGCTGCTCCATGCTCTGGCATGGAGACCTCCATGGGCTGCAGGTGGATGTCTGTCAGGCACAGGGGAGCCTCACAGAAGCCACCCCTGTGGCCCTTCTGGTACCAAAACCTTGCCATGCAAACATAATCAGTGCTTCCAGACTTAAAGGCAGTAGGTCTGTGTTTCTTTCTTCTGTTTTAAAAAAGATTAAGTGAAATAATCTTGGGAAGTAGCAAGTGCTTTGCACATGTTTATAATTTTGTTGGTCAGATTGTCATTATTGCATTGTCTTTTCACATAGCTGAAATGTCTGTGAAATGTTTTCCTAATACAAACTGAATGTCATATTTAACTATGTTTTACAACAGAATTTGGTTCATTAAGACTTGCCACAGAATCAGGCTTGTTTGATACTTTTATTAGTGACCTTGGTGCTAATTTTCTGGTGATGAATTGTGACATAGCTTCAGTACAGAGGAAAAATAGACTAATGTGGGAAGAGATGAGTTATCTTTGTAATGTTGAATAGAGAAATGTATAAGGGCTTTATGTATACAACCAATAATAAGAATTTTTGCTAGAAATTTTTCAACTGGACAACTCAACAAGGAGGAATACCTGAGTGCTTTGAATGAGGAGATCGAGCTATTGTAATGATATTATCTTGAGTAAAACAAATGCAAGAAAAGGATAAATGAGGGTATGTGATGGTCAGTGTACTGGTGAGGTCATCCTGGGCGTGCATTCTGCTCAGCTTTGGGCACGGACATGGGTGCTCCGTGGAACAGTACATTTCAAATACATTTCAAGGTTCGTTCAACTCAAGAACACAAATCCAAACTATTATAATGATATTGTGTGAGAACAGCTGGTTTTCTGTGATACATTGTCTGTGGAGCATGTTAGAAATACCATTTCTAGTTTCCATGCTCTAAGTGCTTGAAAGTTGGTTTCCAGAGAATTAACAAAAAATGTAGTCATAGTTTTAGTGCTTGTTATGCTGTGTTATTCTGTGATCTTACAGTGTTATCTGTTTGGGTTTTGTGTGTACATTTATGTGTATGTTACGAGAAAACTGGGTTTCTCTCTAAACTTAAGATTTCTGAAGTACTGGAAGTTTTCTGTGTCAGTTACAAGAAAGTGACTTGTAGGCTTTTACACAGATACACATTTTGACCATTTGAAACAGTACAGATAATTTTATTCTAGAATGGAGACTGTAATGGAAAATAAGTAGTGAATCAAATAGCGAGTGGTCTGATTTGGTTATATAGACGATAGTTGAAGTGGGGAGGAAAATGAGGTGCTATGCAAATATATTGATGGAAATAAGCACCTACAAAAGAAATGGAGATGACTGGAATATGAGGAGCCTGACTGTTACCTGTCTGTCTTGCCTGTGTCTGTAGTTGATGGTACAGAAAAGGGAAGTATAAAGAGATGGTTGGTGAAAACAGGTGACAGTACAAGTGAGCAGGAACACAAAACGGTGCCTGTGTAAATTAATTGCACTTAATTTTTCGTTCTGTTCTTTGGACCATCCTTTATGGTTGCACGTGGAGTGCCTGAAGAAGTGATAATTCTATTCTCCAACAGCAGCACTTCTAAGCTACTTGTCTAATGTTGGTAGAGAACAGGAAGGAACTGAGACATGTCTTAGTTCCAGTGCAGATCTACTTTGGAAGCCCTTTCCCAGCCCATGGATTTTTGCTCTCCAGGTGCTGCTTGAGAGCTTTACAGTGGGTGACTCATGCTTGGGCAAAGCCAGGTTATCCAAGGATCTGCACGTAGAAGATAAAACTCACCTCCTCTCATTGACTTCAGTGCCAGCTTCTCCACGGCACAGAGCTGTTGTTTTGGGCAGTGAGCATTGGTGACGTCCATCTGCTTAGCTTTGCAAGCCTTCAAGTGACATGCTGCGCTCTGTCAGGTACTACCAAGTCTCTAGTAAATGTACCCCTGTCCTGATTAAACGTTATCATTTCAATTTAGCAGTCTTGAAAACTGCTTTATTATTCTTGGGTCATTGACTGGTGCAGTATGAAAGTATCCAAACTGCACACCTGTATTCACTTCTGCACTTCCCAAAGAGTGATTCAAGCTTCTCTATCAAACAGTAAAATTAGTGTTTCTTTTGGGAAATACCAGTTTCTTCTGGTGTTTCTTCCAGTCTTCTGCTGCTTTGGATTACAGATTCAAAAGAATAAATAAAAGGGATTGACACGCTTCTGTGCAGGAAGGAAAACTGAAATTTAAGAGGGATTCTTTGATATACCAACTGTGAGCTGGCAAATAGATCAGCCATGAACAGGCATATAGCTGTGACAGTTTCAGATAAATTCAGGCCAACAGTATTGCCAGTGACAGATTTGTACTGCAATTAACAGGATTAGGGATCAGCATTTTGGCCTTGATGGGAGTACTATCAAGCGATTTGATTTTTTTTTTAATTATTTTTTTTAGATTTCTTTTCGGCTTTAATTTCTCTGTTTCCTTGAGCAGAATGGTAAAGCACAACTGATGTAGCAAACAGACGCAGTGTCACTCTTATCACTACTCAAGGTACTACTGGTACCTTGAATAACAGCTAACCTGCACTCTGTTACTGCTCTGTCACTTGGCTGCAGAGAACTGCTGTTGGATGAAGGAGGGAAGACATCTCTGCCTGCTTTCTCTCCCTTTGATTTGTGCTGTGAGCTTTGGCAGGGTTATCTGAAAAGGTTGAAGGGACAGGGAGCCAAAGGCACAGTCGGTATAGTACAGGGCAATGCTTGGGAATCATAGTGTCAGAGAGGTGTAAATCAGGATTTTTTTATCAAGTGGTTGTTTGGTCCTGTCTGTCTTTAGACCTGTGTACCCTATCTGTTCTGAAGTCTTTGTCTTCTGGAAAGTAGCTAGTTTCTTAATTAAAAGATATTCACACATTAGATCTACAGTATTATATGCTTCACATCATCTTTTAGGTGCGGGGCTGAAGGTTCAGAATTCATTAGGTGCATTTCCAAAAGGAAGTTTAGGAGATGTTAGTCTTCCTTTTCAGTGCAGAGAAAAAAGGCAGAGGCTGAGTCCTACTCCCAAAAGTCAGTAGATTAGACTGATGGATTTCCTATTCCTGTGCTTCCTTACTGTATTTCAGTTTCTCATCCAGCCTAATAAGTACTATTTGGTTGAAGTATATCTTTCAGAAAGACACCCAGACCTTGCCTGAAGACACCAAGTGATGGAGAATTCACCACTTCTCTTACTTAATGAACGGAGAAGAGTAGTTGATGAAAGACTATTTTATTTGCGTGTTCAGTTGTGCCTGGGGAATTTATTGCCTATGGTTGACGTGAAAATGCACTGGCTTTATTTCTGAAAGATCAACAGTGTGGTAACTTGGTTTGGTAAATACTTGCATTTTTAACAGCCTCTTCCATAGAAGACTAGAGTTCCTAGTCCATGGTATTTATTTTTTGAGAGATGTAAAGCATAAGTAAACCTTCATGGCTGGTAAGTTGCATCTAGAATGTTTTTATATCATCAGAGAGACAGGTAGTCATCAGAGAATCTTTTTTTGAGCTTGAGCCTGGAAAAAGCTGTGTCTCTAACCTGAGAATCCTTAGCTTCATGGTATTCAGTTTGTACAGGTACTACATCACATGGAGTGTGATGGATTTAGATGTCTTCACTCTGGTATTCCAGCCACAGGTAAAAGAAACTCTTGCTTGTCACTTTATATGCTATTAAATCTATTTTCATGAGTTCAGCGGTATCTTTGTGCTTCAGGATCAAGTTACTGGTTATATTTGTGAGTATCACTCTGATAGTGCTTGATTATAGTTTCTATTCCTTTTGTTTGAGTGTTTATTTTAAGAATGACTAGTATATTTTGGTAACTTTGCAGAGTACAGATGCCAATTCAAATGTGAGGAAAAGAACGAATGCCACAGTACAGTCTGAAGCTGACGGTGGGAGCCGAATTGACACAAGGCACAGCTCCATCCAGCCTCCCTCTGTAGCTCAGGGGTCTTCTGACATTACACCCCGTTCCCTTTCTGCATCAAGTCCCAACCCTTTCACACGAATCAACGCATCAGAGACATTATCTTCTGCAAGAGCTACCCCTCCAGCTCCTCCTTCTACCCCAATTTTAACTGGATTTGTATCCCAGCATGCCACAGCTGGATCCCCTTCCATTCAACACTTGCTTGGATCTAGACTGGAGCAGATTCAGACCACCACACCTAATACGTTAGGAGCATCTGCAAAGCCATCTGCTGTCACACCCCCTCCTCCCCCTGCCTCCCACTCTGGCACGAGTAAGATAGACAAATATGCACGCATTTTATTTCCTGTTACCTTCGGAGCATTTAACATGGTCTACTGGGTGGTGTATCTATCCAAGGATACCATGGAAAAATCGGAAAGTCTAATGTAGTTTTGCTGCTATGTAGTAGTTCCTAAATTATACTCACATTTGATGCAGAGTTTCTTCTTTTGAAACTATTTAAAAAGATCAGTAATTCTTATTTATAAAAGCTGTGTGCTACTTTCCCATTGTAAAGGCTGGAGTTATTGGGGATAATTAGTTAACTCTTAACAGAGTAATGGGTAACAGTAATGTGTCTTCCTCCCTTCAGCCAGCAATGAGCCAACACACACTTGAGACAAACTACTCTGGCTGCACAGAACTTGCCTTTGGGTGGAGCATACACCTGAAAAAATCAGAGGCAGAGGTGCCCAGCTGTGCAGTGGAACACATCTGACTGCTGGGAATATGCATGTCGGCTATTACAAATCCCTGAGGCACCCAGCACTGCTGTCTGGACACAGCATTGCATTCTCTGAGTGCGAGGTCTATGTCCTGAATATTTTGACAGTGCCTGCTAGAAAAGGACTTACCCTACTAGATTAAAATTGGCAGAATGGGGGGAAGACAAGGAACAGTGGCAAAAGAAAAGAGAGTCCAGCCTGGGAGAGTGCAACTCCGGGAAAGTTATGCAAAGGAGTTGTAGAGCTCCGTATATTTTTACTAAGCATTATTTTGCATTGTAACCTGGGAAATTCTCACACCAAACTAAGAATGAGTGAACCTTGTAAAATATGAAATCTGATGTAATTCTCAAAATTGGATTATCTTGTTTGGTAAGGTGATCTTAAGTGTGCGATTCTTCTTCGACTTTGCTGACCAGCTCGAGTGGATTTACTCCTGAATTACATCAATTGTAGTAAATGAGGACCAGATCCACAATGTTCAACTTTTTATTTGAATTATTTTCTTTTTCTTTGGATGCTTTGGGGTTTAGTTTTTAATTTATTTTTGGGTTTTTTCTCCCATACTTTTCAGTTACTCTCCTGATTTCCTTTGAACACATATTGCACACCCCACCCCCC
>VZRL01005959.1:309703-421341 GCA_013397895.1 Origma solitaria
CCCCCCCGCCCCTTATATAATGTTTGTGTCAAGTTAAATTTCCAACACAGTTTTAAAAGTGGCTTCAAAATTAAGCAAAAACCCCTGTGCATAGATGGGTGTGGCTAAGGCATGCCACTGAGTGAATGAAAGACACTCATTTTGAGAAGGACTGCCGTGACATAAGCAAGAAAATAAAGTTTCTAGGTGGATCCCAGGCTAAAAAAGTTAACTTATGATCCATTTGTTTACTTTAAACTGTGGCATAGATAGCTACTTTTCTTACCAAATTGCAGTATGCAAGCAGGCAACTTTATTAAGGAATTGAATAGTTAAACCTGATAGAAATCCTGATCATAAATGTTATTTTCACTAGAACAGGTGCAGAAAACATATTTCCAGTAAGTACAAAAAGTGTTTGTACAGGTCCTTCTTGCTCAGCATATGGTTAGTTTCTGTGCAGGTGACAAGTGAAAATCAAAGGCCAAATTCTCAGCTATGATCTGGCTGTGCCTTTTCAGGGTCTGGACTAATCCTTAGCTTCAGGTGATTAGAATAGCAGATTGGTAGCCTATTGTCAGAGTCTTATGCTGCAGGGCAGATCAGGTGAGCGTTGGGTAGTTCTGTGGCCAGGAAATGATCAAGGGACTGGTGGAGAGCATAAGCAGGTGGGGTAATGGAGGGTGTGTGTGAGACTGCCCCAGACTATGCTGGGACAAGAGTCAGGGTTAAAAGACCCCAAAATGGTGAAACTATAACTGTGCCTCGGTCCCTCCAAGCCTTCATCCAGCTCATGGCTGAGCATCTGACCTTTAACTTGGGGAACCTGGGAGATGGCAAGAGATACTACAGCCTGTAGTATGGATCCCAGACTGCTGTTTCATGTGTAGCACTGGACTGTAGATGATAGAATGCAGTGGGAATGTCTTATGTGACTTTATTATAATGTGGTGTTATAAACAGTTGCCTTAGTCTTTCTTTTACTTAAGGGATGCTCTCAAAAGGCCAGGTATGGTTCTTTCCTTTTTCATCTTTTGCATCTAGAAGATGCCTGAGATTACAGCACTCCGTAAAAAATGATTATATGTGGCATATCACAGAACTGGAAATGGAGCACCCATGCAAGATGTCTAACTGCAGTAGTTTGTATGTTTGGATGTGCTGCTAGTTGCTGTAGCTGTTTCCTCTCTAATTAGGTCACATTGTTACAAATTGGTGGAATAGAAGATAGTATGCAAGCGCTTGATTTTTTTATTTGGTAAAGCCAAAAGAAACAAAGCTAAACCTCTGGCAATTTTTGATTATAATTGCACAAACGATAAAACACTTCTAGCATGAAGAACAGTGACCTTCAGCATGGAGAACTCAGTATTTGCACCAGAAGTTATTGAAATTACCCTTTGCTTTCCTCTTTGATGAAAACCAAGGATGTTTTCTCACAGGCAGAGCTTTAAACAATTCATTAGAAACAGCTGTCTATTCCTTCCACTCATCCCTGTGTACTGATTTTATAATCATCTTTTTCTAGTGCATTGTTCAGTGGGATCAACACTAGTTCAGGCTAAGATTGATCTAAGTGTGCTGCTTGAATTCACTTGTGGTTTTTGTTTCATTTTAAAAACCTATAAGGAGGAAAAAGGATTGCAAAAATTAATAGATTCCAAATTTTGTCCTTCCATTTTGGAAGAAATTTTTAATGATACCACAGAAAAAATAACCTATTTTAAATCCGCCAGTGTAATTCTGAAGTACCTTCCAAAACTTCCGTGCCTACATTCAAAATGATATATATTAAAAAAAAATCATTAATCTAGGACTAATTTATTGAACTGTACTACATTTTTATGTTGCAGCATAACAAATTGCCATAATTACCTTTCCAAAATACTTGTGGACAATGTAAATAGAAATTTATTGTTAACAGTTGTTCTTCATTATATTTAATCTCCCTGAATGATCAGAAACAGTAAAACAATAAAGAGCCTGCAATATACTCAGTGACACCATAACTTGGAAGCACAAAAGGAGCAATATGCTAAATATAGCGGCCCAAATGTTCAAAACTACTAACTAAAATCCCAAGGGAGAACATTGCAGGTGTCATTTCAGTGACCAAATAGCTTATTAGAGATAAGCTTCAGTGAGATTAACTCTCCAAGAGCTGGTTTTTTAGATTTTTGTTCTTTTTTTTCTATTGGCTTTGTTGAACAATCTTTTCTTTTGACAGTATCATAGTGATTTAAAACTAAGCAAACACTTCAGATAAGTTCATATCTATCAACAGGAAAGGAAACTGGATAGAAAGACAAAAATATTTGCAAGGAAACAGAGACAGCTCTCCACTGACATTTCCTTGGAGAGATTGTTACCATCAGCAAAACTCCCAGAGATTGCAGGGATGCAGCCCTGACCACTAATGCAGTCATTTGAGAAAACCGGTTAAAAACATGGTTGAGGAAGATTGCCTTCACAGGAACTGAAGTGTGATTTGTAGTTAATTGTGAGCCCACTATTCACTGCAGTTCTGAAAATAATGAAGCTGAGAAAGTTGGCAAAACTAGACCCCAGCCCTTCACAGTGACCTGAGCTCTTAGAGCTCACTAGCAGTACTGGAATCTGTTTTTACTCCTATAAAGTGGACTTGTCTCCATCAAATGGATGATTGTGGTGCATTTCTTCTCCCATGTGTCTTTTAAGGGGGGGGGAAGTAGACTTTTTAAACTGTTTAGTTATCCACTCTATGTTACCCTTTGACCAGGCAAGCATACTGGATGATAATTGAATGAAAGAGGTAAATAGTTTAATAAGAAACGTGATTAGAGCTCTTCTGTTAACAGGAGCTAAGAGTTATTGATTACAGGGTGTTCGAGTGTAGCCCTTGGCATCTCATCATCTTCATCATTCAGAATGGACAGGGAAACCAAGTAAATGTATTTAATAGGATTTAACCAGTATTTCTACAAAAAATTGAATGAACTCAGCTTTTTGATATGCCCAGAATCCTGTCTTCTTCCAGTGTCTTGTGTACTTCCTGTATATCATTTGGCCTCAGTGTACCTTAATGCTGTAGTACATTGTCTGTGTGCCATGTGAGAACATCAGGGTATGCAGTGTGTATTTATCTAATTTATCCAAAGCCTAACTTCCCGTATTCCTTGTCCTATTGGAAGTGGAGGAAAGGCCAGAATGGAAGAAATGACACACAGGCTTTATAAGAGACACACATTGGCCACCGGAGACGTTTTCCCACAGATACTACAGATTTCCTAGGAGAATGTTTTTCAGTGTGCTACAGCACACTGTACCTTCAAATCCCAAAAGCTTCCAAGAGGTCTGTTTGGGAAGCAGAGTAGATCATGGACTTTGCACACTTTCCATGACTTTTGCTTGACCTAGAGATTAAGGAGAAAAGACATTTTGGTGTGTTTTACTTTGTCTTCCTGAGACTTGCCAATAGGGCTCGACCTCCCTGAAATAGAAGGGGTTTTTGTGGCTAGCACTGTAACAAATTCCAGTACAGACAGCTGACAAAGATTCACCCCTGTTTTTATTTAATCCTAGTATCGAATAACATACTAAGAAAAAAACAGCTGTAGTGTTGAAAAGCCTGGGTTTAGTATAAGATCTACTGATGATACCAATCAAGCCAAGGATGATAAAAGTTGTACAAGTCTTACAGAACTGAAGGGCTATGCAGCAGTAAAATTGCAACAGGTCATTGCTAAGTGGGGAGAATAGGGAGTGCTTCCCTTCACAGTGACAGGAGTAAAGCAATATAGCATAAGCAGTACAGCTCCTCCATTTATATTTGGTAGAACAAAACTGTGTAAACAAAATTCCATACTTAATAAAAATCCAAGGGGCAAATAGCATTATGGAAGTCAGTATTAACCACCAGACACCAACCCCAAAAATCTAGGGGGAAAAAAATCCAGGAACAAACTTAAATGACAGTAGCATATTTTTTATTATTTATTTATTTTTTTTTTCCAAAATAATTTTTTATGTATTTCTTTTACTGTGTGCTTCCAAGGTAAGTTTACATTGTTGTAAGGACCTGTGTTGGTATCCACTGATACCACTATGTTTTTTTAATTTACTTCAGTATACTTTAAATGGGAAGTTTACTGGAAGGAAAAAATGTGCCATTTTGAAAGAGTCTGATATGCGTTAATTTGTGCAGTATCCATTTGTAGGCCTCTCCTCAGAGTCAAGATGTTGCTGTTTTGGAGAATGTGAGTGTGGTGAGAGTTTCAGCGTGTTCTGAGTAAATCAGACTCTGAAAGTAAATTTTTGCCACATCCCAAGCAAGTGAGAGCAGTGCGAAGTACAGAGCACCCTGTAAAGATCTCTCTTTGCTAATGTTATATTCTGTGTTAACTGGAGGGAATGAAAAATGCAATTATTGTAAAATTGATAGAATTTGCAAAACATACTTGGTTTTCACACGAGTTAGAAATGTAGTATTTATATATTTCAGAACTGAATAGCACTGTCCTCTAGTCTATAACTTACTGCATCTAGAAGTATCTCAGACTTTCTTATGCTTTCTGTATTATTCCACTGGAAAGGATTTCAAAGAAAACCAGATACTATCCATTTCAGTACACTACTTTTTTTGGTCATAATTCTATTTTCATTTTCTTGTGCAAGAGGAATTCAGAGCATAATGACTTCTTCAAAATAAAAATAACACCAGCAGAACAAAAGCCTTGGAGATTCCCTTTTTTAGAAAACCATCCAAACTCCCATCAATTTTTGAATGCTTTTTTAAAAAAAAAAGCATAGTTTTAGCATTAAAAAATATTAATTCTATTGCAGCCTGGATACATGTATACATATATCCCTTGAAATAATATGAATTCTCTAAATTGTAAGGAGGCAAACTCAAGATGCATTTGCTAATAGTTCTGTGTTGAAAGAGTACCTGGAAAACACCATGTGAGGTAGGTGTGTTTATTTTATTACTATCTTCATATAACTATTTTCAAGGAAAAGATCCAGAGGAAAAGTATGGTACTATTGAATTAATCTTCAAGAAGCATAAAGGTCTGGGTTATTTCCTGCTGGTCATCTTGCTGTTGTGTCAACATCTGCTTAGTGTTTTTGTGAATGCTGTATCCAGGTTGCTGTTAACTGACATAGCAATCTATGGATGATCTGATTACTTAAAGAAACACTTTAAGGAAATAATTTTTTGTGAATATGTTTTCATCCTTGGAAAAAACTTAACTGGCGTTTGGTAGAAGAAGCAGATGACAGTACGAAGCACGCAGCTGTACTTCTGAGCTCAATGCATTGAAAATTCAGTTGAGTACTGCTTTGTCTTGCGTCATCATCTTGTGCTGGCAGCTCAGCTCCATGGTAAGTAAAACTGCTATGAGGATGGAGGAGTCAGAAGTAAAGAATGTGTACAAGTATTTCTTCAAAGTTATTTCAAAATATGAGATAGCTAACCTAACATTATTACTAACAGTAATTACTATCAGTAATTACTAACAGTAACATCACAGTATGCTTTATATTTGAAAGCTTGAAATTCTCCTTTTTTGTTAGAATGTACTGGGTTGACAAATGAAATTTTCATAAATAGGTGATTCTGTATGTATACATATTTCATTTTTTATTACTTTGTGGCAACATTCTCTGTCACCAGACCAGTGGTAGAGATTTGAGGTGTTTCAGATAACCAGAGTTCTTCAGCAATTACTTGAAAATATTTGTTACATAGATAAATGTTTTTGCAAATCAGTACCAGCAGTGCTTTCCTGGTAAGAATTAATCCACTTGTGAAAAATCCTGGCCTTGAGTGCTCAACCCAAATTTGAAGGGCTGATGAAGCACATTGGGCAGGGCAGGATTCAGAGCTGTTTATTCTAAGAGGCTTCTGAATTGGCGCTGTCTTATGTCCTGCCATCATCTGAAGCAGTCTGCACCAGAGAGACTACAAGCAGCATCCATGGGTTTTTTGAGGCCTTTTTGTAAGACTCCACCAGGAAACTGTGTTACTGCTGAATGTAGTGCTCTCACCTTCTTTATTGTCTTGCTTTGTGTGTGGAGAAGTATTTCAGTGCTTGTGGGGAGCAGGTTAAAATAACTTGTCTAGCTAAAACCCCAAGTTTGTCCTGTTTCCTTTCGAGTGGTTAGTAGCAGTGGGATTTGTCTGATCTGGCTCCGTGTCTCTGTGCTGGTTCAAAGGAGGGGGTGAGGAGCCTGGATTGGTGCTTGGAGCTGGGTTAAAGCTGGTGTGAAACCACGCTCCGAGGATTCTCATCTTACCTCCACTGTCATTAAAACAGAGGTGCTCTCAGGCTTTCTCAAACCTCCGGTGCTCCCTGAGGTAATTTTTCCTCCACAAAGGTGATTTTGTGGATTACATTAATGACAAATCATGCAGTTCAAAACAAAACAGGTCAGAATTTTTGAAAGAGCCAGAATCAATGAAGTTATTTGAAGAGATAGAAAATGAAGAGAAGGAAAAACATGAGTATGGATGAAAAATTTAATTTCTTGCTACCAAGCAGTTATTTTAAGATATGTCCTATTAGAGGTACTAGAACTGCATCTGGCAGGAAACAGCCTAGAAATAATTATTTCTTCATTATAAGTATAATGAGAAAGTAATAAAGAAAAGTGTCTAATGTCCTATTATGAACATTTGTGTTCCATTGATGCTGTTTTTGAAAATCGTGTTTTCATTGTCAGCCAGGAAGAATTAGGAGACAGAATGGGAAGGGAAAAAGAATGAATTTTATTAAGTACTACTGTTTCCCTCTGTTTTAGAACATTTCTCAACCAAAAATGTAAACAGTAACATTTTGTTAAAGTTTTGTGGGACTCCAAGTATTTAATTTTCAGTAATGAAGCACTTTAGAGCATTTAGCATTTAACTTGTTTTATGTTTAAGAGACTAAAACCAGAGAATGCTGTCTCCAATTTAATTCAGTTTTCAGAGGGGATATGGGGGAAGAACAAGCTTTCATTACAGTAACAACCAGTTTTTTAAAAGTATCATGCCTTCCTACTAAATCTGAAGACTTCGTTCTTGGGCCTGAATTCATGGGAGCTGTTTAGTGCTGAGCATTTCTGATAATCCAGTGTTACAGCTTGTGGGCTGCAGCTGCGTTTGGAGTTGCCATGTCTGCAAATGCACGTCCACAACTTGGCACTTGCACAGGGTGGATCTCTCAAAAGGCCAAGGTGTGTGTGTAGCCCCCTGTGGTGCATGAGAGCTGTTGCGTTGCTCGTGGGAGAAGGTTGGAGTCTGTGGTAAGAAACAGAGGGTAAGGAGAGTGAGACTGCCTCTTTCAGAGGCTGTGCAGGGCTTACATTGAATTAAGCCACTTATGAAAATGCCCCCTAAACACTTTTCCAAGTAGGCAGCTTAGGAACAAGCTGAGTGCAATGTGGAATTCATCTCCAGCTGCAAATCCTGCACAAGGATCAGCACAGTTAATCTCTCGTAAGGTTTCTGATGCTGTGGCTAGAAGACTGAAGAGATGTGAGGTAGCTCCTGCTGCCAGCTGGAATGCCTTCATGTCACTGTGCATCTCCAAGCTGTCCTGAAGTGCAACAGGGTCTTTGGAGTAGTGTGGGTGAGACAGAAAATACTTTTTTGGGTAAAAAATAGGGCAGAATGAAAACTCTTCCTTCAGATCAGCACTGTTCATATGCACTGTAAGAGCACAGTACATCCCAAAGGAGGACCAAGGTGTATTGCGGTCTTCTTGCATATCTGCTAAATGTTTTGAAATGGAGAGTGGTGGGAATGACAAGTACATGTCTGGTGATGAAACAGAACATGCTTAGTGCTGCTGCCAGGTAAGTACCCACAGTCTCCTGCCAGGAGCCTGTGGGCCTTTCCAGAAGCAGAATTGCACTGCTGCCTTCTATGTCAGTATCATTAGTATGACCCTGCCATCTCTCCTGTGACTTAAACATTGGAAAAAGGGGCTTTCTCTTTGATGCTCATTTCTCCATTTTGTTGCATCATTATAAAGAAGAAAATCAAGCTGAATTATTTTAATTTTTTTAATTTTTTTTTTTAAAGAGGTTTCCTCACCTGCACACATGGAAATCACAAGCTTCATTGCAAACTTCAGGAAGGTAGGAAACACTTCTAAGCAAAATTCTCTCTATGATTATATAAAAAAGATAGATTTTGTTTTCAAATAAAATCTCTAATTTGGAGAATATTTTGTTAAAAGTTTTTAAATTTTAAATATCAAAATATTTTGTCTGTACTGAAAATGTGAATTTTATTTGTAGACATTTCCCTTAGGAAGGTAAGGCACAACAAATGTATGTAGGTTTTCCATTAAGCTAAAATGGAAAGGTGCTTAGCTGTGGGGTATTCAGTAGCCATTTCAAAAATATATGGATTGTATTTTTTTCCTTTGGAGAATGTGGACATGGTACATAAAGAGAAGGTAGGAAAATTCTGTGGAGTGGTTTTAAAACGCTACTTCTCACTTCCTCACTTCCATATATCATATGCATAAATATAGTGAAATCAGGTAAGAAAAAGTATGTGAGATTAAAAAAAGACATTCTTTGATTGTCACACTCTCAGTTGACCTTTCTAAGTATGCAATTAAACAGCTTCCCTGTATATTGCCAAGTTTTGTTTCATGGGTGAACTGCAGAAGACCTAGGAATTTTTAGGTTCAATTCACCAGTCCAGTCAGCAGGGCAATCAATGCTGGCCTTGCTGAGTTAGGAACATGTTTTTGTAAGTTTTTTGTCCTGATGGAGCAATCTGTTCCTGAGCAGGAGAAGGTATCCCAGTTCTGGATAAGAACAGCTGAGGCATTTTGCTGAGCTAAGATGTAAGTGTTGAATTAGGCTTAAGGGCTGCTCATTAGCTGTTTAAAACCCTGCAAGTCAACAATCTAAACCCACTCTTTGGTGTGTTCTGCTGCTTCTGCACTGTTTTGATTTGTTCAAGACCTGTCCCTGACTTTGCGCCCTTGCCTTGTGGCTGAGGTGGGGAGCAGCAGTTTCTGACATGGTGCCTTCCCTTTAGCCACCAGCTCTCCATACATCACATCTCCATCACCAGGGTGGACAGCAGAATTTGGGCAGGGAGAGGGTGTGCGTCCAGGCCGGATAAACCCTGGCAGCCAAGCAGCAAGGCACAGTGTGAGTAGGGTCAGAGTCCTAGAGTAGTGGTGTGTAAGGACTTTTGGGTGGGTTTCAAGATCCAGTGCTAGTGCAGTGGCATAAACCAGCTCTTGTTGCTTGAAATACAAGTCAGTTGTAGAACAGACAAAAGATTTTCAGGTTTCTAAATTTCCTGCATGAGTGCTAGCACTGCCAGCCCGCTTGTGCTGTGTGCTGCTTCACTTGCAAGCATACGGAGCAGTGACAGTATGTTAAAAGCCTGTCTGCAGGCACAGTATTTACTTGTTGGTAGTAAATAAATAAGGCCCCTGGAAGTTGCCTTGGGTTCCTTTTTCTCCTCACCTTTACCTACCACACTTGCTCTCTGCCAGTCCTGCCAGTTCTGATATTCCACATTGATGAGGCACTTGAGTGAATGTGCAGCAGCCACTATATCCTATGAAATTTCAAAACTTAAAAGAAGTAAAAAAAAAAAAGAAAAAAGAAAAAAAAGATGATATTTACTGGTATTTTAATTTACTGTAAGCTTTTCTTTTCCTGAGAAGCCCTGTCCATTGCAACGAAAACATCTGGGTTTAGGCTTAGAGATTGCAAGGAAGACTGCCACTGAAAAATGTAAAGCTTTTGGAAGAACTTATATCTTTGTTTTCTGTAAAAGTAGTGGCATGCAGAAAATATACACTAAAGCAAGTATAGTAAAAATGCTTCTTAAACACCCTCTATAGGAAAGTCCTATCTTCTCTGTCAGTAACTTACTACTTCTGCAATATGTGGCAGTCTAGATGCATGTTGCAAGAGTTCCTGTGCCACGCCAAATTCTGATGTTTATCCCATTGTATTGGCTCATACATGGGGAAGAACTGAAAGGAAATCAAAGCAAGGGAAGCCTTGGGTTGAATTCTTTTACACTATTCATGGTGCACATTTTAGTTGCATGGAACAATGTGGCTGGGAGGACTTGAAGAATCAGAGGTTAACTAAATTATTTGAATGATATGTTCAATGCTGGTCACCTGACTATACTAACAAACTTAAAAGGTGGTTTGATAGCTGTCAACTTGTTTTGCTATTGTGCAGCTTAACTGTTACCTTCCTGTATTATGAACATCTATGTATTTGGAAAATAAATCCATCTTGCAAGAAAGATTGTGCAAAAAATTGTTCCTATTATACTCCAGTGTATATTGCTGATGTCAAATAAAATACAATTGTGAGAGTTCTTAAACAGTTGTCTTTCTAATTGTGACCTGAAGCAGGAAGAGGAAGGAATATAGTAAACTTCTTTAATATGGATTCTCCTGCAGTTACTGCTGTAACATTGATGCTAGCTAAATGATTCCATCAACCTGATGTTTTATATATGGAGAGATAAAGGAATGGGTTTCATGAGCAATACGATAAATGTTAATCTGCTTTATTATTTATTGAGATGGCACACCAGTCTATTGATGTATCATTGTCATGATGTATCACACTGTGTCAACAAGCTAAAAGCTAAATGAATTACCTTGCCTCTCTCATAGCACCAGAGACGACTAATATACAGATTAGCAATGCTCACTTTATTATCTAATTTATTCGTATTTTATTCCTGTGAGGTAATGTAAGAGCACTTACTTCTTGCCTTACCTGCCAATTCTTAACATGAATGAAAGTGATCTTCTGTTGTTCTGGCCCTGAACCTGGCTTTGCTTCCATACATTAGAAACCACAGAATTATAAAGACTGTGTTTCAGCAAAAATGAACTATGGCTTGCAAAAAATATGTGTGTAGAGGAATGTATGGAGAAATCATTTTAGTATGAGTAGTGGTCCATGCAAGGCAGGGAGGGGGCACCCTGATTTCTTTTGCTAAGTGTGGCCAGGACCATCAAATCTTTTTGCAGGCTGAGCTGAAAGCTGTCAGAATGGCTTACAGTGCTGCAAAGTGCTGTAATTGCTGCTTGCTTCAGGACAGATGTTGATGCCAGGAAATCTGCTATGTTTGACAACCACAGCTAGATCATACAGCCCTTTCTCCTGGCTTCTGTGGCTGTCATTTTTAAGCCTGTAGCACAAATTAGTCATACATGCTGCTGCTGCCACTTAATGCTATATGGCATGATGCTACCTACCCCACATCTCACATTGTACTCTCATCACTTGCATTGATTAGATGGAGACTTCTGCTGGTAGGTTATAGATGAGGCCTGTTTAGCATCCAAGGAGAGTTGTCATTGACTTCAGTGGATGCTGGTGGTCAGGTTTTATGTAATTTAGAACTATGGCTGCTAGTAGTATTAGAGGAATTCAGCCTGTAGGCTGAAAATGATCAGGAACTTTAGCTGGGCTGGTGCAAAATACCTCCTAAATTAATTTTTCATACCTCTTGGTGTACTGGGTGTGATTAGTGCTTCTTCAGAGCACTAGATCCATTTCTGATAGCTAGGACCATGAGACTAATGTATATATATTTTCAGTCTTAGTTTTAGGGAATTGAGCCTGTCTTTTCTGTCCAAATGGTCTTGCTGTGGGGCCATGAAATATCTGAGATTGTGCTGGAAATAGGTGCTCTCAATTCCCATTAAAATATTCTACTTTTATACACAGTACTTTGTACTTCTCCTAAGAGAAAAAACACAGCTGAGGAGGACTCGGTTGTGGAAGTCAGGTTCTGGCTTTTTGCCTACCACTGCCTTCTGCCGTTTTTCCTCCTTCCTTTCTGCAGGGATTTGTATTCTGGGATGCTCTTTTGGAATGGCCCTGGAGAAGACACAGTTAAGTATGCTGTTACTTGAATAAAAATCTTGGTCTCAAATGCTGAATGCCAGTGTTCATCTGTTCTATACTGAGCAGCCTCTGACCTGGTATGTATTACAGATAAAACCTGTTTCGCCTGTTCAATGGTCCGAGATGGTAAGACTAAAATTTTCTAGGAAACCAGCTAGATGACAGCTTCAGATATTAGTGAAGAAACACCTGGGAAAAGGCTGGATGTAGCTCATGTGTCATTTTGTAGCTTGTGCCAGCAATTGTCATGTCAGGAGGGCAGTCAGGGCAGGCACAGAGAGACAGAAGTTGTATTGACTTCAGCACAGCCCAGGGAGCCTGGAGGAGAAATTCAAAGGACAAGGTGAAGGGTAGTCCCAGTGTGAGTGCAGGAGGGAACTGGTAACAACCTGATGCTATTAGGGGAGGGAAGATGAAGGCATGAGTTGATGTGATTAAGCCAGCAAAATTTAGAGAAATTATAGATCAAAGGCTTGCTTTTCAGATTTGCTGGAGGGCCTTTAAGAGGAATAGAGAGCTTACCTATGTTGCTGAACTGCTTTAATGCTGATGAAAGCCTATGGATGGGAATTATGTGTCAGCCCTGATGGATAGTGTGAAAGGAAACTTGCTGGAGACCTAGCAGGTGTGAAGCTGTTGGGGCAAGCTGCCAAAGGTATTCTAGGATGGGCAATGTGTCCAGATGTACTCAGTATATTTATTGCAATTCTGGCTATTTTTCTTAAGTGACATTTTCCTGTTTGTTCTGTAGAGATTTTTACCTTCTCAACTGAGAAATTTTCATTTCAAACTACAGGAAATTCATTAAAAATGCATTGAAGTATTTTCTTTTTCAGATGACAAGAAGCTGAATAAAGAGCTACTCTGAAGTGTCATTCACAGCATGGGAGAGCCTGCCAAAACAACACAAACAGCTCGGGACTCCCTGGTGTTTTATCTACTGGGGTTTTTTTGGGGTTGGGTTTTTTTTGTTGTTTTGTTTTGTTTGTTTGTTTTTTGGTTGTTTTTAATGATTGCAGATGGAGGTATTTTTATATCCCCCCCCCTTGCAAGGCTAATGATTAGAGCACTTGCCCATAAAAGACCTTGAAAGACTTATGCCTGTTTTACAACTTGTATATAGGTGTCAGCTCCTGGTTGACATAAAAAAAAAACTGTGTGTGTAATGTGAAGTAACCACAGCCAGTGGGCTGTTACAGCAAAGGAAAAGACCTGTGGGATCCTCTGAATCATAGTAGAAGGTGTTTTGCTTCAGGAGTCTGTCCAGGATCTGAGTTTGACAGAGGTGTATGATTCAGTTGCTGGTTCAGGAGATAATTTCATACATGTTTTTCATAGTGTTTCTGGATCCCTTGTTTGAGGACCCTATATGTGCAGGTAGCCTTGGCACCAGGTAATGTTGTACATGGAGTTTGTATAGACACGTTAGAATGCCTACAGATTTGGCCCTGAAGGGAAATGGACTCAGCTGATGAGGCCCAAGTATTATGTGGCTTGTATGGACACAATTCCAGCAACAGGAAGACTATTTTTCTCCAGGGACACAACCATCCTTGGGGCTCCACCCCAGCTTTGTGACTAGGTGTCATGGTGCTGATACAGGGCTAAAAGAGAGACTTTGTAAGGGTAGAGATGTCCAGTTGGAAGTTAAATGGGCCTGCTTATTTGCACAAGTCTGGGCCTGTCTAAATGATTTTTGCCACTGCAATATACCAGCCTCTTTTTTACCATGCAATTGACTTTGATTCATTTATTTATTCTCCTTAATAACAGTCTTTGCTTTTATGGAAATGAATTACATGTGTCAGTTCAGGCTGGAAGTTGTGTTTTTTTCTAAAATTCCAGCTCCTCTAAACAGCGTTGCATCTGTGTTATGTGATTCATTGTGAGCTATAAAACACAGCAATGCTTTGGAGACAGTGTGTGTAGGCTCTGCTTTGTACATTGACAGCTGAAGGTCAAGAGTGTGGGATGCCTTAGGAATGCAGAAGCAGAGCCCTACCAGACTCCCTGGCCATCACAGGGAAAGAGGTGTTTGAGATGTGCTACCACCCTCTCCATGTGGCTCCAAGCCATGTCTGAGAATTAGCGCAGCTGGCATTACTTTAAGGCCCTTTTTTATTATGTTTTAACTTCATCATATAAGATTGCAGTAAATACCACATTTGGAGAGCAAATGTGATAATTTCTATCCCTGAATTTGAGAAAATATTATAACTGTTTGGGAATGTAGCAACGTAAGTAGGGTAATTTTAAGTCTGCTTAATTTCTCTAACTGGAAGCCTCTTTTCTGAGGATTTTAAGAGCCTGGGATCCTATCAGCATCTTGGGCTTTGATAATTTTCATATCCACCTAGATTAGCTAAGATGTCAATATTGTTGCTTCTGAATGTATTTAGTTATCAAACTTGTGACCACTTACATATCACGGCATCTGTTAGGTCTTTTTCAATCAGTTCTCACATAATGCATGTTTTGTCTTACCTTTATTTCCATAAGTTTTTGTCAATAAACTGCATTCAAAAATATAAGCAATTTGTCTTCTCTGGGATATAAATAAAATCACATGAAAATAAACAGCCATCAGTTTGATATTGCAAGTGGTGATGGGGAGAGAAATTGGTTTAGTATATTCTGAAATTTGTTCAAAATAGATGTGTCTGTATGCTGAGAAAGGTTTAGAAAGAGCTAATCTCTAATGGATTGCTTAGTTCTCTGTCCAAGGTGTCTGTGAGGAAGGCCTGGTAAGCAGGTACATCAAAACCTACGTGTGAAAATTTTTGCTCATGTGCTGGATGTGCCTTTTAAGTACTTAGTCATTGAGTGCTCTTTCTGTTGGAATGCAAAACCAGTGCATATAAATGCTGCCAGTAAGGAAGAAATATGTTGACATTAGAGGGAAAAATTGAGAAGGTGTGCTGGAAACATGAGACCTGCAGTTTGCTGGGAAAAAAAAATGTATTTAGCAGCAATCCACCCGGAGCTTTTAGTCTGGAGAAAACACATCTCACCGTAAACCTGAGTGAAGCCCAAAGAAGTGGTTGAGGAAAGATTAGGATACACTGTCCTCTCAGTATTTTCTTTTGAGCCACCTCCAGATAGTTCCTCTTTAGCATCCTGATCTTTGAAATCCCTTTCTGAGACACCCTAATCTCAGATAAACATAGGATAAGGAGCCAGGGATCCCAGAGGAGAAAAACCAACAGCCTCTCCTTTGAACCTCTGGATTGCAAACCCTGGGCTAAGTGCTGGTCATCACAACTTTATAGGTGCTGGTTCCTCCCAGTGAAATCCAATATCCAAACCTGTAGTAGAGTTTGAACTTAAACTCAAGAGCATGCTATGTCATTCTGATACCATGGCAAAGGCCTTTCTTCCTGCATTTTTTTTTTTTTAGGAATGGGGAGGAGGAGAGAAAAGCAGGTGACAGGGAAGTAAAGCCACACAGTGGATGGGAGGAAAAGACAACTCAATTCCCAGGTAATATTGGCATAAGTTGAACAATATAAAAATTTGTCTTCTAAGGGGTCACTGTTTTCATGCCTTATTCTTGAACAAGTATGCAAGTCTTGCAAAAATGTTTAAATTCGGTCATGTGGAAACATGTACTGAGCTCCAAATTAGATCCTTGGTTATTATCCAGCCTCTATCCCTGCACCTGCTCTGGTCTGGTTGTTCAATCATATGAGAAGAAATGATCTGTGGCAGTGACAGGTTACAGATGCTTTAAGTGAAAGCTGAGTGAATGAGCCTGAGCATTCTCTTGTGTCATGCAGCTTGATTTATTGTTACGTTATTCACAAGAAAGTCAGATTCATTGAGTAAATTATATAGTGTAAGCGTCTCTTATTTCTGTTATCACAGGAGCAGGGTGTGCTAAATGGAGCAAATCAACCAAATAATTACTTAATCATATGCTTAATTCATTGTCATGGATTTTTCCCCATGAGCATTCATTATGCCCTTGCAAATGCATTGCTGTTGCATTTCCCTGTAACCATTATTTAGGGGTTTTTTTCACTCTTTAGTTAAATACATACTACATTAATGTCTCTTTAAATTTAGATGAACTCACAAGTAGTTAATTCAGTTTACAAATAGCTTTGTGTTGTATTACTAACATGTTCATTTAAAGAGTTTTCTAGGGAAAGTTGTATAAAATAAAGCATTTTGCAAGACTTATGAAGAGACTCACAAGAGAACTACAGAAGACATTTTCTACTCTGTGTGTGCTGAAACAAATGGACAGTGAGGTATAGATTCCAAAAATAGCCAAAGTACAGTGGCACAAGGCCACCAGGTTTAATCCCAAATCCTGTTTTTTTGGCCTCTTTGTTTGGTTGGTTTTGCTTTGTTTTGTTTTTGTTTAGGCTTTGTCCTATATACTATTTCTGTCCTTCTTGGCTATTCAATTACTGCTTTTCTTTGTCCAGTGTTCCACCTAAATCTCTTCTGGTAACTGATTCCCTCAACTAACTTAATAATTGAATTCAGTGGAACTTGAGGATGTGCTCAAGTGCTCTCCTAAGAAGGAGGCTCTAGTTAATCAGACTGAAATTGTCTGTGAAGTAAATAACATTTATGAAGAGTTTTCTGAGTTATGAATAAATGCAAGAACAATTTGTTTATGTTAATTTTGTCACAAAGTACCTTACTAATAAATTGTTCAGGCAACTAGATAAACCTCTCAGATACCTGCTGTAGAAGAGAAATCTCCCCACTTATATATTCATTTAGGAGCTTTTGCTGGCATCCCCAGTGCAGTAGGTATACTCTGCAGTCCAGGGCTTGGAGAGTGAAACTCCTCACTGTGTGAAAGGCTGGCTGGATGGCCAGCCCAGAGATGGTGGTGAATGGTGTTCCATCCAGCTGGCAGCCGCTTGGTTCCCCAGGGATCAGTGTTTTGGTTGGTTCTGTCTAATATCTTTGGTGATGATTTGGATGAGGGGATTGAGAGCATTTTCAGGAAGTTCACGAACAACACCAAGCTGGGTGGGAGTGTTGATCTGCTGGAGGGCAGGAAGGCTCTGCACAGGGATCTGGACAGGCTGGACTGATGCGCCGAGGCCAATTGTATGAAGTTCAGTGAGGCCATGTCAGGGCCTGCACTTGGGTCACACCAGCCCCAGGCAGTGCTACAGGCTGGGGGAAGAGTGCCTGGAAAGCTGCCCAGCAGAAAAGGACCTGGGGGTGCTGGTGACAGTGGCTGAACATGAGCCAGCTGTGCCCAGGTGGCCAAGAAGGCCAATGGCACCTCGCCTGTGTCAGCAACAGTGTGGCCATGGAAGTGCTTGTCCCTGTGTACTCAACCCTGGTAAGGCCTTACCTTGATCGCTGTGGTCAGTTCTGGGCTCTTCCCTTCAAAAAAGACATTGAGGTGCTGGAGTGAGGCCAGAGAAGAGCAAAGGAGCTGCTGAAGGGTCTGTAGCATAAGTCCTGTGAGGAGTGGCTGAGGGAGCTGGGTGTGTTTAGCCTGGAGATGAGGAGGCTCGGAAGGGACCTCATTTCTCCCTACAGCTACCTGACAGGAGGTTGTAATGAGGTGGGGATTGGTCTTTTTTGCAATCTGTCAAATGAAAGAATTAGACGAAATTGCTAAATTGCTCTAGGGGAGGTTCAGATTAGATATTAGAAAACTTTTCATTGAAAGAATGGTTTGACATTGAAGTAAGTTCCCCAGGGAGGTAGTGGAGTCACTGTCACTGGAGCTGCTCAAGAGGCATCTTAATGTGGCACTTGGATTATGGTTTAGTGGTGATTATGGTGGTGCTGGGTTGAGGGTTGGACTGGATGAGCCTGAAGGTCTCTTCCAACCCTGATGATTCTGTGAAAGACATAATTTTATTTAATTTTTGATTTTGTTTCTCCTTGGCTGTGCCCATGCTATATGTTAAGCACCTAACCTAGTTTTTACGGTGGTTTTGGTTTGCATCAGCTAACGAAGCGGTTTCTGGACACAGTTTGGGAGTTCCCGATAGGAATTTTCTCAATACACAGTGCCCTCCCTGGAGGGCAAGAGGAGTAAATGGCATCACTCTGTTCAGGGCTGGCTGGCCTAAGCAGCAGGCACAGGTCCTGGGAAGGTTTAACTTGGCAGCAGAGGTGCACCAGGCTGCAGCGCATGGAGGAGAGCCCTCATTCTCCTTTAAGGACTGTGGAGGGACGCAGCAAACTGTTTTGTTGGAAGTAGAATTTTTAAAAGCAGTTGCAGAGGAATACCCCGCAGGGTTATAACAACGCTAGCTGACGGACAAATTTAACTATCATTATTGGCATTGTGTGCCATTAATCGCTGTATTTCAAAATGAAATTACATGTATTATTACAATTTGGTCCTTTACAAATGCTTTCCATTGTCTAACACAACCCTAACACATTCCTTCAGTTTGAGATAAAGCTGTTTAATGTTTCAGACATCTCAAGTAAATGATCTTGCTGGTGCTGTCACGTGTGAACTTCACAGCCTGTGACCACATCCAAGCAGTGCTGTATGAACAATTCACCTGAGAGAGACATCCCCCAGCATATTCCACCCAGACTAACACATGGTGATAGCTCCATGAATCATTAACCACAGGGCTGATGTGCACACATTCTAAATAAACTCTGCACTCTTTGTAGTCTTTCACGTCTGACAGTAAACAGCCCTTGTGACTTTTGCATGCTGGTGGCTGATTTTGCTGCTGTCTTGCAGATCTTGCAGATCACTTGAGTCCGTGTCATTGTCATTAAATATAAAGGAAGCACTGGAGTTCTTTGAAGCTGAAATGTGTCATAGAGCTTACTTTGACCAAGAGAGATGTCATAAAAAATCACGTTATCATAGATTTTTGTTTTCTTTGGTGTTAAAATTAAGCTTGAAAAACAACAGTGATAGAAAAAGAAATATTTCAAATCCCTAAGTCCACAAGTCAACAAAACAGATTTTCACAATTTCAATTAAAAATTTGGAAATTTTGTCCAGTTCTGATGGAAAAAGACAGATTAATATAGCAGTCAAGCAGGGATATGCATGCCCCATTTTAATACACTTGATCTAATGAAAGAATTTCAAGTGAGGGGTTGCATCAGCTTGCAGACTTGCAAGTCATACAGAGATACACACCATTCTAAATGTAGGAAAAGGAAGATGATTGAATCAAGGACAAATCTTGTTTTACTTTGCTGACTATCTGCACAGGTCTGTCACCCTGTACAGCACATACAATAAGGATACGTACCCTGCTTGCCTTGAAGTGCAAAGGGAGAATGGGAGAGTTCAGGTAAAGTAGAATGATTCCTGACCCAGGTGAAGAGCAAGAGGGCAACTCAGTGTTTTCTTTCTCTCTGGCAGGCGCTGGGTCTGATTTGCAATCTTAAGCAATAGGATTGTTTAAGCCACCATGATCTGTATATTCGTTATCACCTGAAATGGACCGGTTTTATTTTTTTTTAATTTAATTTTATTTAAATAGTTGAATGTTTGTGCCTGGTATTGACACACTGAACCCAAGTTTAGGCATGTAAGTAGTGACTGTACAGAAGTATAAGACTAATATGCTTGGCTGAGTCAAAAGCTCAGGTAAATGTGGGGTTAAACTTGTACAAACAATATATATATTTAGATCAATAGGCAGATTTTTGACCTGCACAGAACTGTTCAATATAATTACATTGATGTTTCCAGCAACTCTATATTTAAAGACTAATTTCTGAGAAGTATCAGGCATGAAACTTAGCAGAAATTTGATGTTTTGAGGATTTCACCATATGAGTACATCTAAGGTACAGGGTACTGCATGTATCAATACCTGCTATTAATAATAGAAGAGAATTGAAGTTACGAGAAGTTACTGATAAATGTAGAATGGCATTTTGGCTAAATTATGGCATTCTTAGATAAGGCTGTATTTAATAGCAAAGAAATTAGCAATGGAGAAATAGAGTGTCTTGGTAAGTCAAACATAGAGAATTTTTTATATAAAAGAAAATATTTTGGACTATGGAACTAATAAAATCATGAAATTATCAAGAAATGCAATGCAATATGAAAAAGTGTGGCCAAAAGAGCTACCTCAGCTGGAGCAAACGTTTCCTAGCTGGAACTGAATAGCAAGCACATCTATAACATACTATTGCAGCAGACTGAAAAATATGTTAGATGCCATCTGGAAAGTTGCAGTGATTGCACTTTTTAAAAATTTCCTTCTAACAAGAAGCAATTTTGCAATCTCAGCTGTGGCAGAAATTATCAAGATGAAATGCTTCTTTACCTTTACTTAAATGATACATTATGCAAATTGAAAACAGCAATTTAAGGAAACAATTACATAAAGTGAATAGCTATTATGATCCTCAAACAGGAAATTGTAAGGGATAAAAAAAGCAAACCCTAAATGCTCTTGACTTCAAGCTAGTACGGGAAAAGAAGCTCTATACCTTTCTTCAGTTCAGGAATTGCAATTGCCAGTATAGACAGTCCTTGTAAAACATCCCTGTTGAAGGTCTTTAAACAGCTAAGAACAAGTAAGTGAATTAATAGACCTGATGAAGACTTGTAATGTGGAGGTAGTATCATTGAAGAGATGTAAGGGTAGTAAACAATTCACTTGTAGGGCAGAACTGAAAGTAGGTCCTTACTCTAACCTAAATTCCTGCACCCCTTCACATTTATCAGCTTTTATGGGCTTCATAGCTCTTTGCTGGTCATGTGAAACAGCCCAGTGCTTGCTGATCCATGTCCATCAGTGAGTGGTTTTTACTAGTAATTTATTTATGTCAGGCTTTTAAAACTGAAAGATGGTCAGTGTCTCTATGGCTGAGGGAAAACAGAGATATTCATGTGATGACAATGCTGTGTCCCACTTCACTGATTCATCCCCACTGTGTATTTCAGTGATTTTAATTATGTGTTTCCATGTTGTTGACTTTATGTGCTCTCTTGATTATCTATATGTAGAAGATTACTCTTTAGTCTGTATTTTGTCTGGCAACTCAAACTCATGGACTCACTCAAGCAGTGAAGGATACCTTTGACACTGGGAAAAATCTTCTAGCTGCTATTGTATTCAAGAACAGGGCTGTCTATGGGATTTTTTTGAGTCTTACTGCTTTTTCTTTTTAAAAAACCTGTATCAGAAATGTTCTAATACTGTTGGTCCTGCCTTGAATATGTGTTTGGATTAGCTGCTCTCTTATGGTCCAATACTTCAAGAAAAATAAGGTGTACTTCCTTTATTCAGGAAAAAAATTAAGTGTGGGCTTTAAGAATTATTTTGATTCATATTTTTGTGACTATAACTCCTTGTGTTTCTTAAGAGTTTGCACCTTTATTATGAGGTCTCCTGCAACTTTGTCTTTGCACATAGTGTAATTTGGCAAGTGACAGTCTATCTTCCTGTTTTTTTTCTAATCACATTCAAACTCCTCATCTATATATTCATTTTTCTTAGATAAAAATAAAGAGGTTACATTTGTATGTAAAATGATAAAAATACTAATTTTTTAAAAATAAAAATGTAGTTTTTGCAAAAGCTTCTGTTAGAATATGATGCTCTCAACATTGCTTTTAGTTTTTAACTGTTCCACAGGTCAGCTTTACCTTGCTTAAATTACTATGTATAATGCAGGGGTAAGTGGTGAGGCCAGAACTGTGTGTCACCCAGGCAATTCCAGTTATGTCCTATCTTCTTTGCTGATGATGCAGCTGAAAGGTCCTGCTCTTCTCTTTTTGCCAGCCCTCCACCTGTATAACTTTCTGAATAAATATTTCAGAAGTGCAATGATGGAATGGGCTGTGGTGCAAGGCAGGTGTGATGTCAAAGAAGAAAAAGTTGCAGATCAATTAACTGAAGCCATGTGTGACAGTAAAAAGTGGAATATCAATAATATGAATGTTTCACAATGGGGAATAAACCTGGACCCTCTTTGCTTAAAAAAGAGTAGCTGTGATGTACGGGAGTTATGGCTGTTAATTACCTGCTGTCATTACTACCGATATTGCTGTATATTGGGATAAGGGACAAGAAGAGGTTGAGTGCATTAGTATGATATGCTCTTGGAAAAATATTTCACTGCTGCAAAAATGTTGTATACATTTAGTTAGGATGTGTTTATTACTTTATACTGTTATTATTTAGGGTTGTGTTTGTGTTTTCTTTATTTAGGATTAGGTGTTAGATCCTAATTGCCAATGAAAGTAGAATTTGCTAGATAGTTGTTTGCCTGTAGTCATATGTTCTTCTGACTTCCCTCTAATATTAAAATTCACTGTGTGCCTGGTTGAACATGAATTTGTATCAAGAGATAGTGTGGTAAGCAGTGAATATGTGAAAAAAGTTCTGATAATACAAAACATCCTTAGATTAAACTGACATATATCAGTTCGCTTTAAATTTTGTGAAAACAAAAGTAGGCCTATCATTAAGATGTCCAATTTTCAGACTAAACGATGAGATACAATGAATGAAGGAAACTGAGCTGAAGACGAATGGAAATAAGCTCAGAAACTGATTTGAAGGTGATGTCTGGGATTTACTTAAGAAAAGAAACAACAGATCATGACATTTGGGATTCAAATATTGTATAAAAGATCTCTATATCTTTCTAAATTAATAAACCTCTCAGGTTTTTGGGAAGTATTTAGATTGCCTTCAAGCAGTCAAAGAAAGGCTGAAGATTTAAGTTAAATACCTTAAAGATCAGAAAATGAGTGGGCAAAGAAAATTACAATCAACCTCAGGCACTCAAAGAGAGTTAAAACAAAGAGCCCTTTTCTCAGTAAATAAAGAGGAGATAATGACACTTACTGTGTAAAAATAATATTAAGAGGGAGAAATGCTACAAAGAAACAATGTAACAATAATAATAGAGGTTTGTACTGAAATAATATACAAATGCATGAGTAAAGTAATGAGAATGAAGTATCTACCCATCAGCAGGGATTGCAAAAACAGTCTGTTGAATAGAAGAACTTTGATTTCTGAGTCAAAACTTGTGGGTGATGATAATGGAGAAAGCATGATTAAGGATGCTGTGACAGCTTTGTGAAAAAAAGAAACAAGCAAAGTAGCTTCATGCAAAAGTAGAGACAGGTAAAAAATAAAAGAGATATTTGCAAGAATATTGTAGACATTATTAAAATCAACATATAAATGGTAAGAGTAATAATGAATTGGTTTGGCTGAAGCTAATCAGGTGTTAAAAGGATTAACTAAGTGGACAAGAGTAAGAAGGAAAGGAAATGAGAAAATAGGTCCATTAAATTTTAAAAAGCTAATGGGTCAGAAAAAGATAGCTGAGCATTCTGAATCTCTTAAAAAGAAAATAAGGATGTTGAACTCCAAAAAAACCTAGCTCTTAATTAAAATCAGCTTTTCTCATTTCTGTCTTTCCAAGAGAAAAATTACATAGGATTAAAAAAAAAAATCAACAAATGAGAACATGATATTTTTCATTTTTAAATTAGTTTAGAGGCTGTATTCAATAAAATGTTTGAGACATACACACTTAGAACTGAATGTACAGGTATTTTTGCTTGTATATTTCACCACTTCTGAGCAAGAAACTGTGTAATTGCACTAGGATCATGTTGTACCTGCCCTGAAAGCTCTGCGAGTTGCAAAGGTGATTCTGCTGCTGGAAATCTTCCCTCTGGCACACATTTCAAAGCAAGTAACTTTCACAGAGTGTCTGGTCCTGAGTGAACTATGGACATTATGAAACCGCTTAAAACTGTCTCTATTCTCTATTTGGTGGATGAATGACTAATTTGGCATACTCTTGAGACTTGGGTGGGAGCTAGATGCTGAATTAGGCAGGCTGAAGCAGACATGCAGAAGGGAAGAAGGCTCTCAGTGAGGATTTTGGGTATTGTCAAAAGCTTTTGAGTACTTCTACAGTTTGAAGGTTGCTGAATGCAGTTACATGGGGAAAAATTGGGTTGGATAAGTCCTGTTATGGAGCCTGCCTACCTCTTCTATATAGCATGTAGCTGTTAGCTCAGATTGGCAATTTTCAACACAAAAAGAGCTGTTAACCTGAGCTTGTAGCATTCACTTAAAAACAACCAATCAAATCGATACATTGTAAGCTCTTTCAGCACACTTCATTTAATTAGTGAAGGATATCTGGTGAGAGATTTGATAGATCCTGGGGCCCTGAAGAACATAATTACTTTAACACCACGTAGCTGTAACACCAGGGACCCTATCTTGGTAATGTTTGGTAAGGTACACATGAAGAGATGGACTTTGACCCAAAGATCTTACAAGCTTTTCAGTGTTTATTTGTTTTTATGTTGTTTAGTTTTTATATGTTCTTCTATAATCTATTCATCATCCTTTATTTTCAGTTCTGTGCAGAGATTTTCCCCTCTGCAGTGCCAATCCTTTATCTTTCAGAGTGTGTCTCTAGTGCTCTCATCACTCTGTTCTCTCATTCTTCCCTCTGCCATTTTCCCCCTTATAGTCTAGTGAGACGCAAGCTGATCACAGAAATCTTTATGTTCCTTTGTTCAAAGCACCTCGGCACAGTTCTTCATTTCTTCTTCCTGCCTGACAATTGTGTTCATGGCTTTGTCATCCCAGTCAGTGGGAGTACAAGAACTAGCAACATCCTGGCATCCTTTTTGAGTGCACGCACTGGATAGTTTTGTTGAACACTGTTCTGTCATGATGTTCAAAGCAAACATCTACTGCAATGCAGCTGTTTGAGCTGTGCCTGCACTTGGTACTATTTTTGTTTGCAGTTCAACACATTTTCTTAAACCTCTTTTAGTAAACTCAGATACATGCTGCAGGCTGATAGCTGTTCAGAGAAAAGCATAATCCCTAGGAGCTGCCTGCCTTGGCAATCATGTACATGCTTTTCAATATGTCAACAGGCAGTTATTCAAGCAGTGTTTATTCCCTCAGTTTGTTCCCTCAGTTCCCTCAGCCTGGCCCAACAATTGAAAATTTTTTTCATTTGCCCTCACTTAAGGAGATCAAATTAATGTCCAGAATTGTGAATTTGACAGCTGTGGATTCCCACAGTTCCAGCTCAGATGATTTAGTTATTCAACCTTTTACACTCTTTTAGAGTCACTTTAGAATACTTATATTTCAGAACCAGGATCATGCAATTGATATTACTCACATGATCAGTCTCATATTTTCTAAACCCAGACAATGACATTCTGGAGGGAGTCTTCATTAGCTTTTGAAAGGGACTTTTCCCTGCCACAGTGCATTCCTGACTCAGTAAAACAGTTTACCTCCACATCATCAGAAGATAAACTACTTCTCTGCTGTTTTTACCTATCAAGATATTTTCACATTAAAGGATCTTGCTCCATGTATGCCCAGGGCCTCAGTTGTAATCATCCTTCAAAGATGCAGTTTATTTGGGAATTGACTTATTACTGTATAGCTCATCCAGTGTACAAGTAGTTCAGATCTCTATGTAAAATGGTCTGCTAATTTAAGAATGGCTTAAAATATTTTTCTTTGGGAATATTTTTAAAATTTTTTTCATTAAAATAGTGAAAAAAGTGGAAGCTGCTTTTCATGGCTTAGCCAAGTTAGAAACATTGGAGATTAGAGTCCCCACCTCTTTCAAAGAATGAGATCTGCTGCAATGGCTTGTTTCTCACATCACGTCTGGAACTCTTTTTCTGAAGAAAAGTAGCTGTTACAGTGCTTAAAGTACTTTGATAGTGTGAACACAAATATATACTGCTGTCTGGCATGGAATGATTGCATGTTTGAGATCTGGATTTATTCCCTTCAGTTGTCTGTTAGTGATGTGGGCTATCATTTGAAACTTTGACAGCATTTATATTGCACATATAGGTAACTAACTATAACATCGATATTGAATTGTACATCTAACATCTGTATGAACACCTTTATTGCTATTTAACCAAGTATTGTAATACTAGTATAGCTTTCTTAATTTTGGGGGGGGCTTTAGAACACTCTGGGTTTCCCCTCCCTCCCTGCTATTATAGGAACATCTCATCTGCAGCTGTGGGAGAGAAGAAAATGAGAAATTGTGAGAACTAAGACTCCATCTCAAGAGGCAGTGCCAAGACCCTAACATGCTTCATCTTTTTCCTCCACACTAATTTGTATTTTCTACTTATTACAATTGTTTCTTCCGCTTAGTCCCCTTTGCACAAGGTGCTTTGCTGGGGACCATCTCAGCAAACGCAGATCACAAGAGGGGAACATGTGAGCAATTCACTAAATGCATTGGTCCTTTGACATACAACACAGGCAGAACATCCTGCTGGCCAAAGAAGAGGAAAATATTGCAGAAGAGAGCTTCAGAGTTTTCATTTTATAAAATCATAAAATCACAGAACATTCTGAGTTGAAAGGGACTCACAAGGATCATTGGCCCTGCACAGGACAACCTCAAGAATCACACTGTGTCTGAAAACATTGTCCAAAATCTTGAACTGTGTTAGGCTTGGTGCTGTGACCACTTCCCTGGGGAGCTGTTCCAGTGCCCAACCACCCTCTGGGTGGAGAACTTTTTCCTGATATCCAGCCTAACCTCTCCTGACACAACTTCAGGCCATTCCCTTGGGTCCTGCCACTGGTCACCACAGAGAAGGGATTGGTACCTGCCCCTCTACTTCCCCTTGTGAGGATGTTGAAGACCACAATGAGGTTCCCCCTCAGTCTCCTCTTCTCCAGGCTGAATAGACCAAGTGGCCTCAGCCACTCCTCATATGGCTTTCCCTCCAGACCCTTCACCATCCTTGTAGCCCTCCTTTGGATACTCCCTAATAATTTTCTGTCTTACACTGTGGCACCCAAAACTTGCCCCACCACTGGAGGCAAGGCCACCCCAGCACAGAGCAGAGCAGGACACTTCCCTCCATTTCCCAGCTGGTGATGCTGGGCCTGATGCTCCCCAGGATGTGGTTGGCCTTCCTGGGTCAGGGCCAGCCAGGGCACTGCTGACACATATTCAACTTGTCATTGACCAGGACCCCCTCTAAGCAGTGCTGCTTTCCAGCTTCTCATTCCCCAGTCTGTCCATACATCCAGAGTTGCCCCATCCCAGTTACAGAATCCAAACACTTGTCTTTGTTAAAGTTCATATGGCTGGTGATTGCCCATCTCTCTAATTTTAGGAGGGATTCTTTTTTCTTGAGGGGGAAAGAGGGATGAATAAAAGCAAAGGGGAGTGTTTCTGTTTTAGAGTCTGGCATGCCCTGTGCTCCCACCTACAGAAGGTCAAATTATTTTGTCGTGTTGACTTTAACTAAATGGAGTTGATCTGATCCCTTGTTTTTGATGCAAAATGAGACAACTGGGGATTTTAAAATTAAAGGAGTTGTGGTACTTACTGAGCTGACTGGAAGGAGGCATGGACAGCACATCCCTATTGCCACATCCTTTCTTTCCTTGCGGTTACCACAGGAAATACAGTGGCATTATACCCTTGGTGGGAACAAATGTTGAAGAAGGAACAGTGGAGGTAGGACCAGGGCCAGGAGTCTTACACAACCCAAGCCTTAGCACATGGAGAGTACCTTTACTAGAAGAATTTCTGCCTAACAACTTTGAAGTAACACTACTGCAACAGCAGCATGCCGCTTTTGAACGTGGCTATTTCGATAGATTTGACTGTATTGGTAAAGCTCTTGTATCTCATATATAAGAACACAAACATCTAGTTTGTCTCTTTGTTTTTCCCTTAGTATTCACAGTTTGCTCTGGGCACTTGCAGCATTTAGGAAGAATATCAGCCTGATTTGTTGCCTGCAAGAGAGTCTAATTAAAACAAGAGAGCAGGATGGGAACTGATGACACATAGCACAGCTGAGCTGCTCCCAAAGCTGAACATGGCAGCTGTGGTTTTCGTCATTTGCAAAGCCTCAGCCAACACGTTGGCCCACAGAGTTAAAATAAATGTCTAATTATGTTGTTTAATTATTTCGGTTCCAAATTCCTGCTTGAAAAGTATTGCAAAAGATGTGAGAGAAGCACTGAGAGTGCCATTATCGCGACTGTGGCTTGCCAATAAATCAGAAATCACGATGCTTTCCCTTAGTCAGGTTCCTCCCTTCCCTGTGCCTGTGGTCAGGCTGCAGAGGAAGAAGTGTATGTGCTTGAACCCATCTCCAGCCCTCTCCCCTCCCCTGTCACTTGGCACTGACTCACAGCACTGTTTTTCAACATGATGCTAATTAGCTGCTGAGTAGTGAGATACTGTGAACTCTGAGAGAAAAGACAGAAAAAGACTTCAAAGATGTTTACCATTTTCTCGGTTTTTTGGTTTTTTAAAAAATGACATTGTGACAGTAATAAAAAAATATCACTGCTGCCTGGATCCAGCAATTTCTTGTGTGCAGGAAGACATTGCTTCAGGTTATTCCAGGGTGAGGAGGTTATGACTTTCTCCTTTGCTTTCCGTGGAGTAGTTATTCAGTGGGCCAAAGAGAGGGAGCAAATATGGATTGCTGTGTTAACTTTGGTGGCTAAATGTGGACAGGGTGGTACTAGTGTGCCAAGTAGAGACAAATTGATGCGGCAAGCGAGGCTGAGATTCCTTCATCAGAAAAACCTCTTGGGGAGTGAATTGTGTTAGGCCTAAGTCCAGTCTGGGGCATGGAGACCTTTTCACACACAGCTTCAGCAAATGCTCTTGATTGAAGTGATGAGGACAATTAGGGTCTTCAGACTCTCTGCTGTTTTAGCCCATAATCACAAAATTACTTGCCAGTGAACTGGCTAATACAATCTAGATTAGTGGGTCCACTCTCTTTGTGCAAAGGCTATCAGTCAAGCTGCTTGTGAACTGAATGTTCATCAAAATTGTCTTTACCCAGAACCCTGGAAATAAAAGTGACTTTTCATACACAAATAGTTTCCATTGGTCATGCATATTTAATTAAGTGGTGGCCCACTTCAGCTGTAATGTGTTATTCTTAATTTGCGATTCTTCAGATAGCTTCATAGCAGATGAATGATGTAATTGTCAAAAAGTAGGGAAAAAAGTATTTAAGAAAGACTTCTCTTTTTCATCTATTTGTCTTTTATTTTCCTGATGTTAAAGGTCTTCCCTTCCCCAGTCTGGAAAATTCTGCACAACATAAGACTAATATAGTCAGTGCCCCACTTACCATTAATTTGCCTCTGAGACCTCTGAACTGCTCAGCGAGCACTTGGAGTCAACAGTTTCCATTAATCAAACTCATGATTAAGGCACAAATAAATTGTGACTGCAGGTGATGGACTTAGTTATCTTGAGATCAGTGTTTTATTCTCCCACAAACTCAATTTCACATTTCTTGTAATGATACCGAGACGTCTTTGTTTTTACGCAGAACTAATAAGAGGGGAAAATGAAAGCTACAGCTCCAAAAAGTCAAGTCTTTTCTGTATCCAATATTTTGGCTTATTTTGATTGATAAACATTTTGCACTCCAAAGGGATTTACTGTAATAACAGTTGTTAATTATTGCAAAGAGAAAATGGCTGAAGAGAAAAAAGATTTGTCTCCAGAGTTTAGTGTCAGTTTGCTGCTGATCTCTCTTCAGCTAAGGGAATATTGGTACTACAAACCATAACTGCGCACTGCAGTCAACTGGAAAGCAAATTGATTTTTTAATACTTCTTTTGGAGCATGTGGTCAGTCAGTGATATTCTCCTTTTCCGATCAAAGTACTCTGATTTTAATTCTCAGTTTCCTCTTCAAACTGATGCTTTTTGTAATTAGAACATTACAAAAAGACATTTGAAAAGTCTACGTAGAAGGAAAAGTAGGTTTAATTTCTTTTGTTCTAGTCTGATCCTGTGAGGAGTTCAAATGTGATGACTGCATAGCAATCTTGGTGCCCATCTGAGAGTTGTAGGAATTTAAATGAGAGATTTTTATTTCTCTTAACCTGGAGATAGCATAAATCAGAATTTGATAAAATGCACAAATTGGAGAAAAATTAAATTAATTTTTTCATCTGCCCTGGGGTCTCCAAACTTTGCAAGTCCCTTTCCTTTTTTCTCTTTTTGCATGTGCATGTCTGAGTAGTATTTTATTCTCATATGTATTTCAGGATTTATTCAAGTCTATTTGTTTAAACTCTGTAATCCATAAATGGGTAGATTGTTGTCAGCCCTTGTCTAGATATCAGCCACAATTCCTTTTTATCTTGACCATTATTTTAATATAATTCAACATAAATTTAAAATATTTGTAATATGGTATAGAATTTGTGTGCAAGAGAGGACTACAATTAATATTGCACAGTGTATGCTTTGAAAAAATACTTCATCAAACCTGTGTCAGCTTTAAAATTTTGAGTTGAATATTATCCTGGATTTTCAGGCACCTTGTTAAGTAATGGATATATCCAGGTTCTTGCAATTCTAGAAGAGTGAAACTTTGACAACATGTAAATGGGGCATCCTTCTAGCATCAAAAGAGCAACAGGTGAGATTTTCAAAGCAAATACATAATTAAGCTAACAAAAGGGACATTGAAAGCTGTTACAATAAGGATAGCTTTCCACATCACAATCCATGCTTCAAAATGTTTTGGATCATTTTTTCTTTTGAAAAGCCTGCAGTAAAATGAGAATGGAGGAAGAAAGAAAAAACAGAATGTAGTATATTCAGACTTCTTTTCTGCTGGTCTGTTAATGGCTGTTACCCTTATACAGTTTTTCTGCTGTAAAAATAAAATATTCTCTTACTTATCAGTGAAAAATGTATAAGATTGAAATGGATATATTCTTGCAAGATTTTCTTGTCCAGAACATATTTGGAAGTTTCTGGTACTTCAGTGAAACATTTAGGCATCCCACATTGTTTCTTTGCCAGTTTTTGGTATTCCCCTCATGGGGATGGTCACTGGCTCCCCGGCTCATCATGCCGTCCAGTTGCTGTATGTCTTTCAACTTTAAGTCTATGTTTACATAGTTAAATCAAGTGCTCTGCAAATTAAATGCTCAACTAAAATCCAGGCAGGAGACTGCCATTGCTGGATGAAGGCTTTTTCCTTCAAATCCATTGCCATCTTCAACGAGAAATTGCCCCAGATCTCACACCCTCTAGGTTTCTTATTCATCCACAGTGGTAGTTAGGCCAGTCTCAACTTGAACTTTCAACTTAAACTCACGTGAGAGCAGCTTGAGATATTTCTGTTGTAAATTTCTAAACTACACTGCAAAATTTTTGATTGCAAGCATGGCAGCTGCAAGGCATGAGTTGAATTACTGTGAAGGCTGGACAACTTCACAGGGGGGACATCAGTACTGACTCGGGTCTAGATACAATAGGGGATTACTTGCCTATTTGACTTTGCAGAACCTAGCTTGAGTCTAGAAATGAGGAAGAACTCTTAAAGAGATCAACCTACTTGGATAAAGAAAGATTTGGATGTAGCAGGAAACTTTAGAAGTGCTACTATCTTGATTTTTACGGTATTCAAATAATTATTTTACTAATAATTATTTTAATGATATTGGCCGGAATTAAATGCATGAAATTTTGGCAAAATTTGAACGCAATTAGTAATATCCCCAATCCATTTTCTAAATACATGACTGAGTGAAATTCTACTTAATAATTTTATTTTTTTGTCTCATAATTAAATGGCCTTGGATATTTTTAATTAGGAACAGGTTTTATTCTTTAATAACCATTAAAACCATGACCAAGGTGCCAGTGCAGCTTTGAAGGATCTCACAAGTTTTCAAGGTACAGAGCATCAAAATTATGATCTGTCTCAAATTATGCGTAAGTCTTCTTTAGAATGTCTGCCTTTATGATCTCCTCCTACTTTGCATTTCTCCAGTACTATTTGCTGTTTAAAATATAGCTTGCCTTGTTTTATTTAGATGCTTGCATTTCATGTTACAGTAGTGTCGTGGGTTTTACCCTGGCTAAATGCCAGGCACCTACAACGTTTGCTTTCTATGCTCTCTCCTGCTGCAGCTATGCAGAGGAGAGGAAAAACTAACACAAAACACTGGATTTATGAGTTGAGATAAGATCACTGATAAGGGCCGTACGAGATTCAGGGCAAGAGCAGGCGGGAAACTTAAAGTTGCAAAAAAAGTGATTTATTAATCTAACAGAGTCAGAGGATAAATTGGAGATAAAAATAAGCTCTTAAGACACCATTTCTTCACTCACCCCTCTTTTCCCTATTAAGGCACCACTTCTCAGCTCGCCCCCCCCCCCTTTCTAACTAACTAACTCCCAGGCAGGGGCAGGGTGTGGGGTTTTTCTTAGGTCAGTCCATCGCAATTCTTCTACTGCAGACACTGTTTCTCTATTTGCCCTCTCTCTCTATTCAACCAACAGATCTGGGCTAGGGCAAGGCATGTGGGGTTTCTTAATCAGTCCAAGGCCACAATTCGTCTGCTACAATCACTGCTTCTCTACTCACCCCTCTCCCTATTAAGGCCATTTCTCAGCTCACCCCCTCCCTCCTTCCTTCTAACCAACAGCTCCGGGGTGGGGGCAGGGTGTGGGGGTTTCCTTTGGTCAGGGTCAGTCCATCAGGGGGAAGAATCCTCTACTTAGCCATGGGGGTCCCTCCCACGAGAGACAGTCCTGTGCGAACTTCTTTGGCGTGGGTCCAATCTCACGAGCAGCCCCGCCCGATTGCTGCTGTCCGAGATTCTCTCCAGGCTGCAGAATTCCAAGCCGAGGCCAGGCTGTTTCCATCCCGGGAGCAAGGCCTTTCTCTCTCCTGCAAGGCCTTTGCAACTCTCAGTCTCTGGGACTCCCACTGGATCACAGCTTCCTGCAGGCATCATCTGCTCCTCTGGCGTGGGCACCTCCCCACAGGCTGTGGGGGGTTCTCTGCATCCCCTGGACTCCATGGGCTGCAGGGGGACCACCTGCTCCCCCATGGTCTTCACCACGGCTGGCAGAGGGTTTTCAGCTCTGGCGCCTAGAGCACCTCCTCTCCCGCCTTTCCACTGACCTTGGTGCCTCCATGTTGTTCTCCCTCACATATTTTTGCCTCCTCCTCCTCCTTCCCTGGCTAAAAAGAAGTGCGTGCTCACATTGTTTTGATTTCTTCTTAAATATGTTTTCACAGAGGCGTAACTAACATCTCTAATTGGCCCAGGTTTTACCAGCAGCATGTCCATCATTTTACAGCCATCAGAGAGACTGGCTCTGCTGGACATGGTGGAAAATTTCCAGAATCTTTACTCAGGACATGCAGGAGCCATCTTTGTACCCCACCCTGTTCACTGGCAAAAACTGGGCCAGGCAAAACTACCACAAGTAGCAATAACACACTCCAGGTAATTCATTTCCAGTCGAGCTTCACTCCGCTTGAGTGCTTAAAAAACCATTTGGGCTTTCTGTCTTGTACCTTTTAATGTCTCCCGCAGCCTACAATAACTATACAAGAAATTCAGTGCTTGTCATGGCCTATTGGTTTAAATTAAAAACCCTAAATTTGGAAACTCCACATGCTCTGCTAGCAGATTTTCTAATGTAAAGCTGTCCTACCATGGGAAATTGCCAATGGACTTCACCATCCCTGAAAAAAAATCAGCATTAATATAGTAGAAAAAGAGTAGAAGAATACTTTGGCTGTGTCATACATGGTGAAACACAGTGTAGATAAAAGTGTGAAACCTGCCAAGCCTTCTAAAAAATTCCAGTTGTTTCAAAGCAACCTCTGCCTTGGGAGATTGAATGCACCATGGAGACCCTGAAGCAGCACGTGACACGGCAGCACCAGGCAGAGATACTCACAAAAATCAGGAGGCACTACAGGAATATCAGCAAAGTAGCATGCCTGTGTCAGTGCATGCCTGTTACTGCCTGCATTTCTTCCTGGTTGGAGTGTCCAGCTTGTGCTGCGTGATAATCGTGCCTCTTGGGGATAGCTTTTATGGAGATATGTGCAATGGCTGTGATGTAAACACAGCAATTCAAAAGCGTCCTAAGTCACCACAGCATTTTTCTGTCAAATGCGCCCCCAAATGCCTTTTTGCTTGACTAGGCCTACTCATTTGGTACCTAAAATCCTGGGGAGACCAACAGTCAACAGAGTAAGTTTGCACCCTCGGAAGGGATGCCATCCAGAGGAACCTTGAAAGTTTTTAGAAGTGGGCTGTGTAAGCTTGATGAAAGTTCAACAAGACCAAGGACCCATTGTGCCTGGATCAGGGCAATCCCAAACAAAAGTACAGGCTGGGCAGGCAATGGATCAAGAGCAGTGCTATGGAGAAATACTTGGGAAATTGGTCAAGACACTTGACATGAACTAGCAATGTGTGCTAGGATCCCAGAAGGCCAACCATGTCCTGGGCTGCATCCAAAGCAATGTGGCTAGCAGGTTAAGGGAGGTCATTCTGCTCCTCTACTCCACTCTCATGAGACCCCACCTGGAGTTCTGCATTCAGCTCTGGAGCACCTATTGTAAGAAAATCATGGACCTGCTGGAGTGAGTGCACAAGAGGGCCATGAAGATGCTCAGAGGACTGGAATACTGCTTTTCCTATGAGGACAGGCTGAGAAAGTTAGGGTTGTTCAGCCTGGGGACCTTATAGCAGCCTTCCAGTAGCTAAAGTGGCTATGAGGGAGCTGGAGAGACAACTTTTCAAGGGCATGTCATGATGGGACAAGAGGGAATGGCTTCAAACTGAAGGGGGAAACATTTGAATTAGTGTTTGAAAGAAATTCTTTACCCAGAGGGTAGCGAGGCACTGGAACAGGTTTGCCAGAGCTGTGATGAATCATCCCTGGAAGCATCCCAAAGCCAGGTTGGATGAGGCTATGAGCAACCTGGTCTAGAGGAAGAAGTCTCTTCCCATGGCAGGGGGGTTGGAACTAGGCAATCTTTAAGGTCCCTTCCAACCCAAAGCATTCTATGTTTCTATGAAACTGTCGCATCCAGCAACAGTAGATCTATTCTGTCCCAGTGGAATGCCCTCCAGTGCCACAGAGAACTGGGTAAGCTGTCACCTATTTTAAAGCTGTGCCATTGTGTAGGTATACAACATTAAAGTTTTATGGATGCCAGAGAGGAAAGAAGAGTGTAGTTTGGCCTTTGGTATATCTCCTTAGTGTTTTCAAGCAGACATCAGCTTTGTCTCTTCAGGTGTCAAGCTGGCTGAACATGAGCCAGCTCTCAGCCAAAGCTGTGCAGCTCCAGGCAGTGCCCTGTTGACTCTAGGCTAATCAGTAATCTGAAAGGCACGATTTATTTAGGCTGGATCTGCTGCCACTCCAAAGCAACCAGAGAATATCCAATATGCTAATAGAGAAGGCAGGTGCACATCTTGAAAAAGGGCACCCAGCCTTGAGGTGCCCTTGTGAAGGCCTTGGGACTCCAGTGAGCAACCTCCAACAGTTTCTGGGCTTGTAGCTGTTCTCCTTCATCTCTGTCACAGAAATCATACCAAGTTTGGATTGATCACAGCATGATCAAAGCCATGCTGTGACAATAAGCAATTTGAGCTTCCCTTTTTACTGATCCTGGCTAGACCACTATTGAGCTTTTATATGTTTATAGCATCATAACTTAGTTATTTATCTCCAGGTCACATCACATGCTGTGTATTGACTGCAAATTGATTTTTGCTCATTGTGTAGCCCTAACTTTTAAAAATAAAGGTATTGCAGAATTATGTTCTAAGGCCATGTCTCTTCACTTAGTGTTACCTCATATGTTGTATCACTTTTTTTCTCCTTTGTAATCAGTTTAGCATGAAAAGCTGTTACATATTTAATAGGCATTTTCATTTGCAGGGGTTTTTTTTTGTTTTTAGATTTATCACATTTTTGTAAAACAGCAGAAATCTTAATATGTAAAAGATTATGTGTGCTTTTCTTTTCAGATGGTCTGAGCATTAACATTCCATAAATAGCCTAATTTTTCCTCTGAGTTGATAAGTAGTCAAATACTTCCACTAAGGACATTTTTACCTTATCATCCAGAATGTGAACAAATTTAAATTTAACTGGCAATTACTGGTGGTGAATGGAAGTAAAGTATATGAGTGTTTTTCTAATTTAGTTTGGTTAATCTCATCTTCAGTGCCACTAAGTAATTGCTTGAGCAACCATCAAGACAAAAGGCTCATAACAGGCGCATAGACTCCTCTTGCTATGGTATCAACCAATTTATGTTGCGTCAGCACCATCCACCAAGAGATTCTAGCCTCTGATACCAGAAACTTTAAAATGCTTATTTGCATTAACACTCTCTAAAGAATATTAAAATTCATATTCAACCTCACTGTGGAATTTCTGAGTTCAGCAGCTGAATTGTCACTGTGGGATATCTCCTAAAAAATCATGCTTAATTCCAGACGTACACATTCCCTATGAGGTTTTATCTCATTTATGCTAGTTACATAGACTGAGGGCTTGGTATCTGTGCAGTCATTAAAATCATCTCCTGATCTTCAGTTCATTTGTTCATGTTTCTTTTTTATTCTGAAGTTTGACTAATATGGCAAGTTTTCCAGGGTTCAGGGGACCTGTTTCTTCAGTTCCAAGAAAGATGATTGTGGAGGCAAACCTTAAAATTCAAAAAGTGACAATAGATAAGAGTGGAGTGTCTACCACCTGGTATTTTAGGCATGGTGCAGAGAATTGCAAATAAAACCAGGACTGGTAAATATTTGCACCAGTGGAACCCTGGCTGGAGTGAGAGTATGTTGTGCCAGGCTACACTGTACTAAGTGGGTAAAGAGACAACATTTGGGGGTCCAGCTGATATAACAACTTTTCAGAGCCTTAATAAGCAAATTAAGCAAGTGCTTGGCTCTCTTAATTCTATTAGATTCTAAAACGCATTTAGGTATAAGAACATGGTCAGACTTCCTCTTGGGTAATCATCATCTGATTTTGGTCGCCTACATTGAGGAAAGATGAATTTGAAAGCTAGCTGATGCAGAGTAAGAGCACTAGTGTAGTTAGGGTGGTTAGTAGCTTTCTTGTATATAGAGAAGCTCTGCTTTTGTGGCTCCATCAGATCAAGGCTAAGAGATGACAGCTATCTGATAATCTAATTAAGTGTCTAATATATTGGAGATGCAATATCAGGTGAAGAAGAAGGTGACTCATGATTATTTTGGTTCACTTTATCCTGAGGTTGATAACTTTTCATTTTTTTTTTGGTAATTCCAATTCAATTACTGTTCTTAAGATCACTGTATGTGGAAGCCAAAAGGGAGAGTGGCTTTCCTTATCCTTCTGCACCTCAAATGGTAAAAATCAGTGTCAAGGTCCCAGTTTTTAGCTGCTCTCCATGTTTGAAATCTCGGGTGAGGAGATGATAAATTGAGAAGGATCATGAGATGTTTGTTTCTGTGCAGGGGTCCACATGCAATGCAGCTGCTGTGCTGTGGAACACAGCCTCAGTAGGTGCTCACTGGGTTTGCTTACCTTACAATTCCTGAGACCCGACTCTTCTGTTTACAAAGGAAATGAACATACCCAGAGGGCATGTTCTAGACAAATCCAGTCAAATCCAGCACTCCAGTTTATTGTTATTAGCATTTTATTACTTACATATTTTAGCTAGTTTGTTTTTTTCAATGTGGTTATAGAGTGCTTCATTTCAAGAATGTGCTCTCTGTGGACTTTTTGAAGAGATAATTTTCTGCTCCTCATAGGTATTGCTGAGATTATAGATTTTCAAATATATTGGATTTTTCAGTGTCATATGATTTCCTGATAAACTGTCCTATCAAGAAGCTGGATGTCCTTTCCTCCTGGCCCGTGGCTATGGGAATAAGGTGAAAAGATTCACCTCATTTTAATGAGGATGTCCCTAACTGAAGCAAAACCCATTCCTGTTGATTTCTGCTCTCCGAGGTTTTTTAGGGTGGTATCTCTTCCCATTTTTCCCCACAAGATGTTTGCTGAAGAAAAAGCATGTGAGGAGAAAGGGGATCTGCAACTTGATTCACCATTACTTCAGACCTCACAAATGCCTGGACTGAGAATTTGCAGATGTGAAAGTCACTTGATTTTTCAAAAATTACTATTCTTATTGGGAGCCAATTATGATGCCACCAGCCTTAGTTACTGCCCACTGTGGAAGTCATTGTCTCAGTGGGCAGGAGAGGCACAGATGAGGAACTCAGCCCATCCCTCAACAGCTCAGACTCTCAACCCAGCAGCAGAGGAGTGTGAAGTTTGCTGGTGTTTGAAATGGCCGATCTTAGCTGTGGCAATTAGCTGTGCTAACAGTCCTTTCACCAGGCAGGAAAACAAAGGGTCTTCATGTGGCTCTGATTTTTGTTCCTCTGCCAGCCTGTCTGCGGGGCCATTCGAGGTGTGGCCAGGTTTTGCTGTCCCCAACCACCTGCCATGCAGTGCAGTTGCCTGTTTGCTGGCCCCTGTGATCAAACAGCACTCTTTGATTTAGTAGCATCTAATGCTCATCTTGATAACAAGACACACAGGACAATAGAGAATTAAATTAAATTATCTGCAAACCCAGTGACCCACTTTCTATTTTAAACAGAGCAGAAGTGTTTAAAATATACATTTTGTTCATTTGCCTCACAGAAGTATGTGTTGGGAAGAAATGGTTACGCTTTTCATAATACTCTAACAAAGAAAAGCTAATGTGATATGACAAATTATATCTAGAATTGCAATTATAAAATAATTGATCTTCTGGAGATTATTTTAACTGTTGATTTTTGTCTTTCATATGCAAATAGACAAGTGCTGGTCTTATAAGCTATTTTACAGCTAAGAGGGGAACTTATTAGCTGCCGTGTTAGTAGCATTCACAGTGTCATCTTCCCAATACAGGAAATGTGTATAGGAAGGCTCTAGCCAAGATTGTGTATTTATTGCAGTTTAGACTTCATATTCTTACATACTTGAAATTCAGAGAAACAGGTATAATAGCAGCTACAGTTTCGATTTTGTTGTAGAAAGAAATGTATTTCTAATTTACCAGGTAGAGAATGCCTAACCCTACAATAGAATGATGCCACCTACTTTATCAACATGTTCACTATCTGTGTCAATTTGTATGGAACATAATTACTATTGTTTTAAATAATTGCAGCTATCAATGCAGGCCTTTGAACAAAGGGGAGCATGGTCAAAGACAATAACCTTTTCATGAATTAGTGGTGCTGTAATTTTCTTAAAAGTTCTTTTCTTTTTCTGCTTATGCAACTGTCTGTCACTTTTTGGCTAATATGCACGTATCACATGCTCGCCTGAATAACTCTTTTCCCCCTATTTTCTTGATTTACTAAAATGAAATGTCTTAGCTAACAAGGCAAAACTATATTTTAAGAGATTTCAATAGAGAGACAAGGGTTGCCTTAGTTGTTTCCTGTTTGTACAGTGTTTCATTTTCATCAGTTACTTTCTTGCTTCTTACTGTTGTGTAAGTACACCACTAACAAATGAAAAAATACTAGGAAAAGCCCTAGAAAGGGTCTAGCTGTAGTGTCTCCTCACTTCCTATCAGCATTTTCGATATCTTTGGCATATGTATCTTGCTGGTCCAAGATGAACTACTCAGCAGTTAGACTGCAAGCCTCCAAAATAAACAAACTAACCTTAAGTTTACCCTCCATAATATTAATATATATATATAAGTTATGCATGATACTGAGCCCGTGGTGTTTCCTTGACGAAAACCAGGGAGATTGAAAATAGAAAGAAAAGAAAGGCTATTTCGTCTCTGTCTTGTCCTGAAACTGTTCTGTGATGCTGCTCCCAAAGGATGCAAAAATCCCTTTAGACTGCAGTGACTTTCTGCAATGACAGTTGAGTCATATTTTTGTCAGGTTTTATGGTGTCATTTCTTATGTCTAAGAACTAGCATGCTAAATTTAAATTTATTCTTCCAAATAATAAAGGAATTGTTAAGAGCCGTCAGAAACCTTTGCTAAACTGATAACCATACTTTTCCAGTCTCAAATATAAAATAATAAGCCTATTTTATTTTAGTTTGATTTTTAGAATGTCAATAAAATGTTGCCCATGGTTGAAACCAACAAAACCCATTTTTTGTGCCTTATATCTGGATTCCCTTGTGCAGAGGGATTGAAATCACAACACAGTCTTTACCTTGACACTTGCATATCTTTTCTTCTTATTCTGGCCACCTATATTAACAACACTTAGCCTCTTCATTAAACTATGAAAAAACACCAGTGTAATTCAGAATATAAAGTTAGGATATAAAGATAGAAAATGTTTAAGGTGTTACAGATATTTCTTAACATCTTTATGGTATTTACAACAGCACATTCAACTCTGCCATATTCATGTGATAAATGGCAATGACTGAGAAAGAGCCCACAGGGATACAGACAAACATAGATATTCACACAGAGATGTGAATCCTTGGTGACTTTAAACCTCATTTCCTCGAGGCAAAGACCAAGTAGGGGCAATTTCAGCTTGTCAGTTAAACTGAAGAAAATCTATGATGAAGCCATTGTTCTTCAACATTAACCCTGCCTATAATTTAACCTGAAAAAGCTGAAAGTTGTAGCTTAGAGTAGTAATAGATATACCTGATGTTAGGGCATTAACACACATTTTTCTTTTTTATTTTTTTCTAGCTTGAGCTTATGCTCAGTAAAACATGCTCTCAAATCCAACTAATGCCACTGATGTTTATCACTTATCGTGCATAAGGATAGAAAGAAAAAAGATAAAATATTGCATTTATGTAGTGATACTAAGTGGTCAGTAGCTGATTATTCTAATAATTGTTCTTCAGATAACTCTTACCCATGGGTTAGGGTATTTGATAATAGACTTCTCAACCTCCTGGGGAAGTGTCCCACATATTAGAGAGATAAAATATACTGTAAAACTTGATAGCCCTAAATTTCCCTTGTTGGCCCTGGTGTAAAAGAGCACTTGCTCAGAGTACTGAGATATTTGTATCCACCAGCTCAGCAGGTGAGATTTTGACATGATAAAACTTGGTTTAAGAAACCCAGCTGTGCCTAAAAAGGGAACTTGGCACCTATGTTTATGGCCCTGAGTCTTGTCCTTTTTGCCTGAAGAAACGATCTAAATAGCTCTGGGAAGGGAGGTACTGAAGGCAGCTGGCAGATATTTTGAGAAGCAGAACATCCTAACTGTTGGATGTGAGCCCTTCAATCCCTTCCTGGATTTGGGTCACAATTCCTCTCCTACTGCTATAAGACATAATTTGAAAAGGGGGGAAAAGCTACTATATGTGCATATAGAGCCTGTGGGTTTCTTTAATCTTAGGAACTACTAAATTTTGGGGTCCTGTAGCAAGCTGTTCATTAAATACTTACAAAAATTTGTGTTCTTTTTTTCCTGTCTCTGATATTCAATTTATTGACAGGTAGAAACAGAAACCTAAGATATGTAACCTCTTAGCAGCCCTTTAGGGTTTCTGCTAGCTGTGGGGAGGTGGGTAGTGGTTTCCACTGCCAAGCCATGGCAGATTCCTGCCCGTTATTAAACGCAGCAGGGTTTGGGATTAGCTAGTTATGGAGTCTTTTGTTCCAAAGGGTTAACATTACTATATCTCTGCCTTCTTCTGGGAAAGAAATGCCATGTGGTGTGGGTGAAGAGGCAAATGAGCAAAATGCAGATGTCTTGGTCAGAGAACAGTGATTAGTTCCTCATTAAAGAGACAGAGATAGAGACACACTGTAACTATAGTAACCACTGCATATATGATCCTCTACCCACCTCATGGTAACCCACTCGGTTACAACAAAGATTTCAAGCTATTGTTACTCATTTGTACAGCTATTCCTCTAACTGAAGAGTCACATAATAAATGCTTGTCATATATGCATATATACAGATATATATATACATATATATATATATGTATTTCTATATTCACAAATATTCACAGACTCAGAGAAACTGAGTTTTCTTATGATTAGCTAAACAGATGGGTAGATCCACCAGTAATAAATACCCATCAGTGGTATTTGTCATATTTTTTTTCTTGGTGACTAATGGAAAAGAAATGACATAATGACTCAGGAAACATGTTACAATTTAAGAATACTTGTATCTGTGTGTTTATTTCTATTCTCTGGACTATTACATGTTTAACATGTTCAATTTCAGCTGCTTCTTTCTAACAAAATACCATTAACATTTAAAACGTGAGTAAATGGAGTATATCCCAGAAATTCTGCTGCCTATAACAAAGCCCATTTCTGATCTGTCTCAAGTTGACAATGCCATTAACCTGTTCCACTGCACTCCACACCTGGCTAACTGCATTAATGTATGATACTACTCACCTACTTGGAATGAAATGACTAACATTTAGGCTACTGGTATGATCAAGTATAAATCTGAAAGACAAATTACTGGCAAATGTTCTCCCTTCTAAGAAGGTTGTGGCAAGGTTTATAATATTCATGCTCCTCAATCTGGCCAAGATATCCCGTCCTGTACTAAAATTCGAGGACAAATGTGAGTTAAACCTAATGTCTTAGCAGCTATTTCCTAACCCTGTATTTTATGGACTTTCAGCTAGAAATCCTGGGAGCTTCTAGTCAGCAGAACAGAACCTTTGGTCTGAAACTGATTTTGGCAAATAGTAAGTCCTTTAATTTACTACTGATAATGAAAACATTTAGCTATAATAATTCTATCAACATTAAGGGGATCAAAGTTCTACTGAAGTCTACCAAGAAAGTCTTCGCTCATGTCAGTGAGGGGATAGTATAGCAACTGGAATGTCAGAGAAGATCAAATACATTTCTACACAATTTCTTTTTACAACAGAGGAGTCCGAGTCCAGCCTCCTAGCCTTAAAATCATGCCTATATTTCCAGTCACTGGAAGCTGAAACCATTCAATATAAGCTTAACTCTACGATTTACAGAGTGATAAACTTCAGTGCTACAATTCACACTGCTGTGTACAGCATCTTGAGACCTGTAAATGTCTGGCTGGAGGAGTATTCAGAAAATGGATGGGTGGATGAATGGGTGGATGGAATGATGGATTAACTGGAAATAGGCACAGAAAGCATCCACAAACTGAGCAAAGGAGAGCTACCACTGTGCTGACTGGATGAATTCTGCCTGGCACCTGAACATCAGTGGGGAGTGGGAGTTTTGACATTACTGTTCCACAAATCAAATGTAAATGCTGGAGTTCCCCCCTCTGGCCTCTCCTAAAGAAAAGCAAGTTTGGAAAGGTATTCATGATATTCTAATTTAAGGCTATTTTAAACCATCATTTTAAAACCACTATTTTAAAACATAGTGTCACCATGTTTCTGAGAGGTACACAATCTCTGAATAATGCAAAACACGGACCATTGACTGCCATTTTTGTAGGGGATTACTAATTTGCAGAGGCAATGTCACCTTTTGGACAGTGTATTGTATTTGGTTCAGGTTAATAATCACTATGGGTAATTGGTCTCCGTAATCTATGTAAAACAAACTAGTGGCCTCAATTTCCAAAGGATATGTGGCACAATAAAAGAGAAAATAGGAAACTAATACTTTTTACAGTAGTAACTTAAAACCTCGATCCAGGTTTCCCTAGCTTAAATGCTTCATTCTGCAGATTGTATAAAGAAGATCGTCTTCGGTTTCACTTGAGCCAAGCACAATTCAGCCTCTAGTCCTTTGTTTCTTTTCAGCTCCAACCTCTTCTTTCAATACTGTTTCAAAAAGCAATTAGTCAACTCTTACTCTAAAATAACCACCACATTCAGATGGGAACAAGAACATGGTGGAGTCTAGTGTTTAAAATACTATTCAGGAGTCCTATTTACACTGTAGTATACAACTGTCTAGGTCTTGAGGTGAATCTTAGCAGTAACTCTCTACCCAAGATACAACATTTCTCCAGACCTGTTTTCAAGCACATTTAGTGCTAGTTTGAGATTCTTGGTGACTATTCCTCAACTCAGAACATCTTGTCATTGCTTTATTTTCCTTATGCTTCCATGTGATCAGAGAACTTGAGCAGCTCTGAAATACTCCAGTTTTGGTCAGAGCCCAGGAAGCTATTTTCAACCTCAGATGATATTTGTGGTCCATTTACCCCACTGGAGTATTGCTCTGTTTGCCATCGCTGCAGTTCAGCTGCATTTCCTAAGGGCGAGTGACCTCCACCACATCAGCCACTTCGCCAAATGGGAGGTAGCACCATCCACAACCCAGAAACCCAAATGCTGAGCTGTGCATTTCCACAATGCTTGTGGTATCAACTCTTTCCTCTACCTTCCCAAAATGTGGCATAACATTTCAGTGCACCCAACATTTTCAACCGAACATGACAAAAGGGTAGAGATTTCAAAGACATGAAATTGGTCCTAGTTTTGTCAAAAAGGCAGAGATTTCAAAGACATGAAATTGGTCCTAGTTTTGTAGGTAGCTATTTACAGGGGACAGATTTAGCTCCCTCTCTCAGAAAGTCTGGACATTCTGAGCTCCAAACTTCTACCTTCTCTTAGTAGGTTTTTCTGATCACCCAGTACAATGTGGGATAGAAATCATAGAAACATGGGCTATTTCTTTCTCGATGCCCAGGAAAATAGATTTCACGAGTTTTCCTGCTCAGAAATTATTTGTTATCTATGTGTAGCTTTTTGTATTAAACTAGTAACTTCTTGGCAAGGTGTAATCCAGCGTGAATTTTTTGCTAACTTTTTTTTCTGAAGTCATGGAATTGTTCAGCTCAGATTGGCTCAGTGACCAACTGCTAGCACCAATGAAGCAGGGTCAGGGGAAGCCTTGAAAAATATGGATCTCACAGCATGAAATTAGAATATACTAGGCATATACAAGAAGAAAAAGCATTCATATCTGAAAAGAGGCTAAAATGTAATAAATTGAATTTAAATAGAAAATTTGAAGACTCAGAACTGGGATGGGGCTATTTTGGAGGAGAAAACAAAATTAAGAAGTTTCACGGGAGGCATTGTAAAGGTGGCAGAGGTTTATTGAAAGACACTCCTGGATTTTAGTAGTGTATCTACTGAGGCTGCAGGCCACGAGGCTACAGTAATGACAGGAAACTTTAAAATATACAGGAAGATTCACACATGCACTATTCCTAACTGGGTAGCAGTAAATGTTGCCCTGACTAAAGCAGAAGCATATGTATTATTTACCTGCATATACTCTGAAAAAAGAAATCCAACCAAAAAGTCCTAATAATAACTTCATAATTAACTTTTAGACTTTTAAAGGAAGTGTGCAGTGATGAAGCACAGTACTGTTTTTCTCATCATCTGTAGCTGCAAATTTTACCTACAATTGATGCCTGTGACTAGACTACAACTGCTGCATCCAAATCTGATGCAAACAGCTTCTCTCAATAGATCTCTGCTTCCATAGCCCTTAAACAGTCACCATACCATGTGCTCATGTGTCTTTCTTTTGCATTTGTCAGAGTAGCAAACAGCTTATTTACTTGCTCCTGTCTGATTTAAAGCATGGCACATACAGTGAGCCATGGTAGGAGTAGACATTGTTTCCAGTAGAAGAGAAATTAATATATTAGTGGTTCAGAGCTTTACCGTTATTTACTTGAGGAAAGTAAAAGCTCTACCAAAATTCTAAATAACACTAAAAAACAATGGTTAAATGGTGCTTCCAGTTCTTGTTTTGACATGTTCTGTATTCCACTTCCTTCTACAAGCAACGGGGCTTTGCCTTAAAAAGATTATCTAGAATGCATCACTGATCTTCTCTTTTGCTCATGGATTCTGTCTAATACTGCAACAATCATAGGACCTGAGAAATGTGTATTTGTTAATAACAGCTTAATGAGCTACTCTCTCAGAAAACTAATTAGTCTTCTGAGATACAGCCATTATTTTAAAAACAACCAAAACCCATTGATAAATCTTTTTCCTGGTGTTTCTTTGGCTAGATATTAGATTATAATGTCAGGTTCACTGCTGATCTCTTTTGCTAATGATAGAATTGGATCAAGGAGGATACTAACAATTACAAACTTATCAGAGGCAAGAAAGTAGCTGAACCAATGCTTGAACTGTAATTAAAAAGAACCCTGTGGCTAACAAGAAAATTGTGATAAATGAAGCAAGAAATTGTTTGTTATCTGTTGTGTCATCCACTCTTTGACACTGATATTTTTAGAAGAAAACAGTCATGAAAACCTTCTGTCATGTTTACACTTGCAAAGCTTAACAGCCATTATCATTATGAACAAGGCTGAGGCTTGGGATGGGCAAATTGACCAGAGGAAAAAAATCGATAGTTGGTAATTATCCTTATCTGTCTCTGATCAAAACAAAATCATCTTTCACTGCTAATCTGTTAATGACTTTGGCCTTTATCCGCTGCTCAGTGGCTTTTGATTCTTCTGCTGCAGTCTGACCAGCAAGTGATTATGCAGGTCAGTATTGTGCATTGCTTTGAATTTTTACTTAATATATTTTAGCTTAAAACCAGATTTAATCTAGGAGAAGTGCTCTTCCTCTCTTAATACAGCAGGCTTTTTGATAACTGCAGACTACCCAGGCTGAAACGTTTGCTTATGTTTGTCTTTTTGTAGTCTTACAAAAGCTAATCAAGGAATTATAGTCCTAGTAATTCTTAGCTTGATTGTTAGGTGGTGTACTTGAATTACGCTATGGCTATCATGATGAAATTCATCCCAGTAATATGTTGAATAATACAGCTCTGAGCTTTAGGTTTGTTGGTATTACCAGCAGTGAACTATAGAGATGGGTGAATGTTCATTCAGAATTTGTGAAAGCAAAGATGCTTCAACAGTGAGCTCTGACTGAAAAAAGCTCTGGGATGATTTTTAGGCTTGCTGTGTCAGCAGCCTGCTTGTGGTGCTGTGTCCCACATCCTTAACAACAACAATTGCCTCATGCCAGTCCCTGTGCCTCCTGCTCTGCCCTTGCCAGGCCTGAATCCCAAGACCTGTGCCCAAGCCTGTGGAGCACTGTGGGCATGGCTCCCCTCTGCCATCCATCGAGATGGGATGTCCTCTTATCTCAGAGCTTCCCCAAAGTGAATTGTGTTCCTGTGCAAGGTAGCTCCAAAATCCCTGCAAGACTCTCTTGTTTGTGTGTATGTGTGTTCAGTATGCTGAATATCTGAATGCAATATTTTACCTTATTAGGAGCGAGCCTTGATCTGTTCCTATTATCAGACACCAAAAATCTGTGTGGTCTTGATGTTACAATTTTCTGACAAAAACAACATAAAAGTATTTTTGCCTCCCTTGTTCTTTGCCGAAAGCATTTAAGTACATTTTATCAGAAAATATTCTAGTATGTAAGTACCAAGACAATCAATTGCCATGAGAAAGCTCTTAGATATGAGTGATTAGTGACTAGAGGCAGTGATGTGTTTTAATTATTTATTTTGTAAGTAAAAGGATTTAATTGTAAAAGAGGCAAGAGTAATATGGCATTTATTATAAACCTCAAGGCACTATTAAGACAAATTTCCTTAATGGATTTAGAGATAAATATTTTTTATTCATCTATTTGTTTTATCCATGTGACAAAATAAATGATGATATATGCTTCAGAATATTTATGTTTAGCTCAGATTGCTTGTATCACCATATTAACAGATATTCCTAGTGACGGATGATGCATATAGTATAATGCTTTCCCTAACCACGATCTTTTTAGCACAGCTCTCTGCAATGATCTTGCTGAGAAAGGACAAAAAAACCCAACCCAAACCAAACCAAACAAAAAAACCCCAAACTATTTAAGAAGATGATCTCTGCCACCATCAACTGGCTTGGCAATATATCTTCATCATCAAATTTGCCTTAAAAAAGTAAAGCTGTTATTTTTTGTCAGACTTCCCTTCTCTACTGGAATTCCTCTGGAAATTTTCATGAGAAATTCCTGAGAAGCTGTAGTGACAATATTCTGCAGCCATGGTATAATTCCTGTTGCTCTTCTATACGCTTTAGAGTTTTCTAAAGTCAATGGCATGGGTTGTTACCAATTTAGTTTACCCCTTCTACCCTGGCTGACAGTTTACTGCTTTACCCCTTTCCTCCTTGGAAAATCTGCAGTATCCAAGAAAAATAAATCTGCTGAGTGAAACATTTAGAGGATGTGGGGGAAAAAAAAAACTGCCTAGAAATGAGGCATTGATTTTTAGTGCAGTTGAATGATCATTTGATCATAGCTTTTGCATACCTGGGCTGGCAAGAGAAAGTCAGCAGAAAAACTCATAAGAAAAGGCAGTAGTTTAAAGTTGAAACTGAGGAAAACTTAAATTTGAAATGAAGTCAATGAGGCTGTTCGTGGCCCAGTGGTTGTAGTTCAAAGAGGTATTATAGTCTCCACAGCAGTTACTAGGTGACATACAGTGGCCTATTTATGCTTCTGTATGTCACTACAGAAGCTTATAACATTCTGAGTGTGAAATTCTATTGAAATTAAGAAATATTACCATAAGTTCCTATATTGAACACTTAATGTTGTTTTATGCTGTGCTTGTGCTGTTCCATGGATAAACAAATGCTGAAATTATGCCGTATTTTGCCATATAACAATTGCTGAACTCTTTCAAAATAGAGCAATCTGTAAAATAAAACCATTCCTGTCATAATTGTGCTTTGTTTTCCTTAAACATTTTGACAGTGTAATTTATCTCCTAAGTGCCAATGTCCAGGGAAAAAAAAAATCTGTTTGCTAATCTCTTTAGTTCTAGGGTTTAACGTGATGTTAATAATCATGCCCACAACTTGCATAGATTTAGCAAAGGCATGAATCACCGCACAATTATATCTTAGTGAATTGAGGAATTTGTAAGTGAGCCAAAGTACTTAGCAGTTCCTGCTGTAAAAGTAGTATAAGAATATGGTACAGTGTTTCCAGATGCAGTTCTATTACAAGTTGCAGCAAGAGAAGTCGAGAGGAAATTTTCATATTTTTGTGTGAAAGCAAAGAAGCAGCTCTTCATGCGAGGGTGGTCTTAGCAGCCACAAAACAGTTTCGATTGAGGCAAGAACAATAGAAGTGTAATTACTAAATATAGAAATCCAGGAAATTCTAGTTTAAAACTACCCTGTAGTGATGCACATTCATAGTTTTTGAAGCATAATAATTTTTTTTTTAAAATTAGCATTTGAAGGGTGCTTTATCCAGATCGCACTGTAATTATTGGTTGCCCCATTTCACTATTGCCGGGTATTTTGTTGCTGGAGGGACATTTACTGCCTTCAAGGATTGGCAGTGCTCTGGGAGCTTGTGCAGGCTCCAGTCCTACTGGAGGGAAAGGGAAGGGTCTGGTAGAGGAGGGGTGGGGAAATTCTGTTATATTCTTTATTTTTCCTACAAAAAGATAACTTGCAAGTAAATATACAGATGAGGGTTTTCTTTTTTAACTTTCTAATGACTATGCCACATAGGATGCTTAAAGGTTCCCTAAATTATCCTAATCCAAATCTATTTTCACCTGATTTCTGAGTCATGTGTTCACACTAGAATTTAAGTTTCAAGTGTAATTGCTTTGTCATATGTTAAAAAATTGAAATGTTCTGCTTCTACCACTCCAACTTCCTCATATTGGACTATTCTAGGAAACAAGGTCTAAGGGCCTGGGGAGGCTGTCTAGTCTGGCACAGATGAAATAACTTGGCCAGTGCTTCCAGAGTTGGCCAGAGTTCCCCTTTGGCCTTCCAGGTTAAAGAAGGGAATGGAGTTTGCCCTGCACCTCAGTTGCCATCCAAGGGGCGTGTGGTTCTGGCCTCAAAAGTAAAGCAGGGAAACTCTGATGTATCCAGTTCCTCTGGCCCAAGCAGTACCAATTAAGTATAAATAGTTCCTGACAGATGTTTGTGTGATGTGCCCTCAAAAACTTCTAGTGATGGAGATTTCTCTATTTATAGTAGGAAAATTGTCACAATGCTTAAGGCTAGAAATACATCTCTCTTGATCTCTAGACCAAATCCCCCAGGTGCAATATAAGTCCGTTATTCCTTGACATTCCTGTAATGGACACAGAAAACAGATTGATGTATTCTCCTTACAAGAAGATTTTGCATATCAGAAGGCTGCTCAGTCTCCCTCTAGCTTTTTTCTCTTCTAAGTAGCTGCAATTAATTCAATCATTCGCTACAGGACATTTTGTAGCGCTCTGATTATTTTTCTTGTCTTTCTCTAGGTTCTCTCCAGCTGATCCAAGGATTTCTTGAAACTGATACACTGTGGGAAGCAGCAGTGCTGAACAGAACACATTGGATGCCTGGCCTACAGCCCCTTTTTTCTATATACGCATAGGACACAAGGACAGCTTTTAGCTTTACATTGTTGGGTACTATTAAGTTAATAATTTTTCTTGTGTTTGGGCAGCTAATCTCATCCAAGCACAAACAGAAAATACTTTTTTCCCCCATACACAATTTCAAAATTTTCAGAATTTTAAAAATTTCTTGAGATTGATTTTGAATTCTCAATGGTTAATTAAAAAAAGGAATCCAAACTTCAGTGGAGTAAAGCTGAAAAATGTCAGTCTGTTACACCTATTGAGTTAAAATAATACACACTCTGCCTTCCCATATGTTTACAGATCAAGTAGCCTGCAGAACTGACATATCCATACCATAATTATGGGCAGTGAAAACAATAACTATACCACTGTTAACCACCTTTATAATAAAATCATTTAGGTTAGAAAAGAGCTTTAAGATAATTGAGCAAACTTAACCTAAATCCTGTACAGTTTGCTCCTGCACAACTGTTTTATTATATTCTGTTTTATTGTATTCTGATATTAGAGGGGTTTTAATCTACAAAGGACATCTTCCGACTAATATTCTAGATCCTAACTGTTGAAATGTACAGAGAAGCCAGATGGGGTCAAAATATTTAGAATACTCCTTCTTAAGCAGATTTGAATATGATGGACCAAACCCTGTCATCTTTTTCATACAAATCTTCATCTGTATGTTAGTAAAGTAACTTCTTCTAACTGAGCAGATGTGTCCTTTTTCTTGCTCTTGTCTCTGGACTATTATTTTACTTTGACTGTTTGATATAACTTTCAGCAGAGCCATATTTTGCCTGTCACTTTCTCTTTATGAATGTTCTTTCATTACTTCCTTGAGTTTCCTGCTCTGTTTACTTCTGTCTCTATAATTCATTGCAGTCTTTCTGATAGCCTTTCAAATTTTAGAAAGCATCAGCATATTTTTTCTCTTTTGTTCAGTGACAGTTTGTCTGCAGCTTAAGTCAGATGATGTCTCTTCATTGCTGGTAATATTTCTGTTACATTAATCTCTGTTGTCAGTATTTCCTTGCAGGTAGGCCAGTGATAGGAGCATTGTAATAAACTGCCACCATGAGGCATTAGCTAAGTCATAACGCAATAATGTTGATGTTGGAAATAATATTCACTGCATGATGAATCAGAGAAATCAAGAGGCTTTTCTAAGACTGTAAGTCATATCCCATATGCATTGCAGTATGTTGAGATGTACACAATGATAAACAGAACAATTCTTTAATAGGTGGCTGTGGATTCTTTCCTTTTTTCTGTTTAAGCTAAGATGGCATCAGTATTTTTCCTTCCTTTGTTGCCTAAGAGCTTTCTGGCAGTGGAGCTTCAGTGTGTATTTAAGTTAGCAGGAAAATTTACATTCTTCTCACCTATGCTATGTGTACTACCAGTAAAAGAAGCAAATAAAAATTTAGGGGAGTAGAATGCTCACAGCAGTAACTTGGAGCTGTCTAAGGACAAATGAATTATGGTTTAGTACCTCAGATCACTTTGTAACCAGACCTTTTAATTTTCAGTGCTGAATTCACAGTTCAGCAGAGTATCTGCACTGCTTAGACACCTCTAATCAGTGTAGGTGGTACATACAGTGTAGATGGTACCTACATACTAATAAATGCAATTGTAAAGGTGGAGTCTTTCAAAGCCTTCTCTTTCTGTTGTGCCCTGAGCAGCCTTGCTGCTGATGCGACTGAGCAGTTGGGTACCGACCATGCTCTGAAGCCTCTGTATGATGCTCAGGTCACTCCACCTCTGATGAAAGCACCCTCACCAGCATGTACTCTAAGTGCCCAATGACTTACACGAGATCAATAAAAGCCTTGAGTCTTATGGAAGTGCCTTTCATATTAGTTGTTGTATCTGTAGATCTTTCCCATGATCATCGGGTGCTAATTTTAATTGCAATTCAAAAGGTAAGGGGGTGGGAAGCAGGCAGAAGTACCTTCCTGGCTCTGCAGGGTTCCTGAAAGAATAACTCCAAGAGGTGTGACTTGCCAGTGTTGAACATTTTCTTAAATCTCAGTTTTAGTTATTATGACACATTCAACACCTCTATTCAATCTTCCAGGCAAAGCATGCAAAAAAAGGTATTGGGTGATCTATACAGTTTACAGCAAATAACATCTAAATTGGATACTAGATTGAATAGACGCCGTTTTTTTGGCAGGGTATTACCTTTTCTCACAAATGTAATGTCTTATTTGCTAACAAAACTCTGAAAGAAAGGCTGTAATTGTAATTAAATAAAATAGGCATGAATGGCATAAAATAGAAGTGTAATACAAATATGCAAAGCAGAAACACTTGTCATTGTTTTTGCTCTTTAAATTCTTCCCAAAGATGTCATAACCCGTCAGACTGTGGCCATTTGTCTGATTTGAAAATCTTTCCTTTCAACAAAAAGTGAAATGTTTCCATGGAGATCAGCCAGAGATAGCCAAATGACGAACTTCTTGGCTGTACTTTCAGTTTGGTTTCTATGGTTTCCAGACAAGGAGGGGGTAATGTGAAGTCACTGAGATTCTTTCTTTTCTTTCTTTCTTTCTTTCTTACTCTTTTTTTTCTTTCTTTCTTTCTCTTTTTCTTTTTCTTTCTCTTTTTCTTCTGTCTCTCTCTTTCTCTCTCTCTTTCATTCTTTCTTTCTCATTCTCTCTCTCTCTCTCTCTCTCCTTCCTCTCCTTCTCTCCCCCCACCTTGATTGTCTGCATGTTAAAGGTTCTTGTAAAACAAGTTGTGTGGGCCCTCAACACGCCCACAACAAGTGAGGGAAATCATTGTCATCTTGGTCCTTGAAAAGCCTTACATGGGTCAATTATGCAGTTTTACATTTGCCCTTATTCTACAACAAAGAAATAAAGACAAAGTGGTAGCATTCTTTAGCATTCTGAGCAAAGTTATAGGGAAAATAAGTTTATAATTACCTTGACTGTGCACACAATGAGAAAATGGTAACAGGATTGACACTGCACACTTCTTTTTAAAGGATATAAAAACTAACAATGAAATACTTAATCTTGGAAATATCTGAAGGCCTTCAGAATAAGAAGTGCTGCAGGTCTCACTAGCAATGCTAAACTGAATGCAAAAATGTAGGTATTAGGGTAATAACCAGGATAGCTAATGGATTTCTATATGGTGTCAAGAGAACTCTATAAAGCAAAAGAAAACTGTCACCTTGACATCTAAAGTCTCGTCTTTCATCTTTCTTCTCACCCTGCACACTAAAGTTGTTTTCCTCAAAAAGTGTCATGTGGTTGTTTGGAACTGGTAAATACATCCTTTCCATGCTGCTTCAGAGAATGTTACAAAGCGCATATTCCTTCTTCATAGGTCCAAAGTATGTCTTCTTCTCCATCCTGCTTCACTGTTTCTTCTTTTCCCAAGAACGGTAATGTAGACTTATTTGAACTTCTCAATTTTTTATGAGGGATAATTCAAGTCTCTCCTATCACCTCTGCCATGTTTATGAGAAGCCAGCTTCTGTCGCCACTGAATGCATCCTTCATTTTCTGGCTCCCTTGCAGAAACAAATTTATGATATTGCAGAAAGAGTCATAAGTAAGAACGGAGAAAACAAGATGTCATGGTATTACTATTTGAAACTCTCTGAAGTGAGGACTGAGTGAAGCTTGATGACTTACAAAGGCTCTTACATCTGCCCAGTATGTACCACTCTGCAAATTTAACTGTTCATGCTGCCTCCAGGCAAGAAACTGATGGAAAATTAAGTATGTCATACGACCTATTGTGATGCATAAACCCATTTTTTCAAACAAACAAGAGTAAAGAGTAGGACCTAGTTTAACAATTCAAGGTACCCTTTTTCCATTGAAATGCCTGGTTAAAGAATTGAAAAAGCTGTCAATGGTCCAACAACCTTGTGGTTCTAAATTTAAAAAAAAGGTAAAAACCCTTTAGATAGCAAACATGGGGCACAATACATATTGAAAATAAGACCACAGAATATTAATCAGACATAAAGTCTCTTCCTTTTAAAAGCTTTGAAAAGTATTCAAAATCTCTGCAGAGAACAGATGGTTGGTGGTAGCAGACAAGGGAAAGAGATCAGAAGGCATCACCAGCCTGACCCACAGCAACTTAGTGAGGCAGCTACAATACCTTGAATGTGTGGGGCAATGGAAGGGGGCAGGTGCTGCTACTTACCAACCAACTGACTCCTGGGCACAGTGTTCACTGCTCTGCTGGTGAAACGAGATGAAGGGATGGGAATAAGCTGTGCAAAAACGGCACAGGGAAGGGTCATCCCTTCTACTTATGGCAGTCTCCCCTCAAATTGTCTTGTGTATGACTACAAGACTGCAAACAATAGCAAGAAGATAAAACAAGCAGTGGGAATCTGGCACACTGGTTGTCTCAAACGCCCTGAGGTGAGATGCAGTTTGCAGAAGCATTGCCACGGGAATCATACTGATATTGGTCTGTGTGGTATGAGATCTTTTTAATACAAACATCTAAAATATTCAACCTTTTCATCAAGATCACTGTATGAATAGAATTTTTTAGGTAATGGAATTTAATTGTTACCTTGATTAAGTAATAACAAAATTAGTTCACTGATGTCACTTGCAAAGCAAAACAAAACAGAGTTTTCATCTACGTAATGATTTTTAATGGTGTACAATACAGAGTAGAACTTATTACTGGCTTGCAGAATGGCATCTTAACTCTTGTAGGAAAGAGTCTCCATGATGGGAAATGTTTTCCTGGAGGGTATAGACTGCTTGTGTTTAGTGGATTAGCTTTCAGTGAAGAGTGTGCATTGTTAATCATTGCCATTACTCTGCTTTCCTTCGGTTATATAACCCATAGAGAATGATAGATCATTTTCATATTTTTTGCTCATCAAACCAGTATTGGTTCAGATATGGTCCATGTGTCAGATGCAATTCATGGCAAAATTCCTTCCTTCTACAGTGTGATTCTGTTGCCATTGCCTGGGTGCATCCAAGAACTGTCTCCTATCTCGGTATCTGGGAAGGGGTCACAGAGCCAAAATACTGTGGTGTCAGTCAGAAGCTGCTCTCATTTCACAGAATTACAGAATTGCTAAGCTTGGAAAGGAACTTTAAGATCACCTAGTCCAATGGTAAGCCTAACACTGTGAATTCCACCACCAAACTATGTTCCTAAGAGTCACATCTATGTCTTTTAAATATCTCTAGGGATAGTGACTCAACCTCTTCCCCGGGCAGGCTGTTCCAATGCTTGACAACACTTTTGTGAAGGAATTTCCCTAATACTCAGTGTAAGCCTCCCCTGGAACAACTTAAGGCTGCTTACTCTTCACCTGTCACTTTTTACTTGGGAGAAGAGACTGATTCCCACCTGGCTACAGCCTCCCATCAAGCAGTTGTAGAGAGGGATAATGTCATCCTTGAGCCTCTTTTCTCCAGGCTAAACAACCCCATCTTCCTCAGCCAATCCTCATAAGACTCATGCTCCAGATCCTTCTTCAGCACCCTTTCCCTTCTCTGGACACACTCCAGCACCTCAATGTCCTTCTTGTAGTGAGGGGCCCAGAACCGAATACAGGATTTGAGATGCAGCCTCACCAGTGCTGAGTACAGGGGGACAATCACTGCCCTGCACCTGATGGCCACAAGATTTCTGATACAGGCCAGGATGCCTTTGGCCTTCTTGTCCTAATGGGCACACACTGGCTCGTGTTTCACCACTGTCAATCAGCACCCCCAGGTCCTTTCTGCTGGCAGCTTTCCAGGTCTCTGCAGCAGTCTCTCTGCTGTGACCAATCACATACCTGCTGTGTGAAAAATAATGCTTCTTTTTAACATGTGCTAGATGTGCATCCTGCAACATCCATGACCTGCAAGGATGAGCAGAGGAGCTAGCTGTTCTGCCTGCTCCCCCACACCACAGTCCCATGACTGATGCTCCAACATAGCAAGGATGTGACTGCACTTTGACTGGGTACTGGATGTGCAAATAATCGTGACAGGAGAGGGGGATGCAGCTTCCAGTGCAGCAGAAATAGATCTATGGCCACCCTCTGGCTGCAAGTGTAGGTGTCACTTCCCTCCTCTGCACATTTTTGATAAGTTGAAATAGAATTGCATACCGTAAATTATCTTCAACAATCCATATCTCCTCAGTCATACCTTTCTGCAGTGATCTTTGCTGCTTAGAAAAGAAGAATAAATTAACAAGCATGAAGGTTTTTACTTCTGATTGCAGCCCTGGGCTATCTCCCTGTTATCAGAACTTCACAGGAAAACTGTTGGTTTTCACCCTTCTGAGGAAATCTTTCCCACTTAAGCTCATGACTCTCCTTTGCCTCTTTTCATCTTGGCAGAAAGTTCTCCCCAACCTGAAGTTTAGCTAAACATGCTTGGAGATGATGGCAAGAATATTTGAGTGTTATTCTGCCAGAGTAAAAACAAGGAAAGACTTCTGTGGTAAGTCTGAATATTTGGCTTTTGCGTAAAGGATGGGGGGAAAAAAAAGCTTCAAGAAACAAGTCTGATGTCATCTAGCTAAAATTTAAAGACAAGGTGATGTTAACTACATGATTTCACTTAAAATCCCCAAAGGAATTCTGAGAGCGATTGTGACCAGTGAAGTCAGAAGACCCCATAAAGCATGTGGAGGATAAAGGCTTCAATCCACGGTGACCTATGGTTTTCTTTGGCAATTCCCAACAATACTTTCACATGGAAGGGGCAAAGAGGTTAAAAAAAAAAAAAAAAGGGGGAAAAGAGGTCTTAAACCTGCTGGGAGAGCTGGTTGGTGTGCTGAAGCACTTCCAGCTTGTCCAGTACATGCATTCCCCAACTTTGACCACAAAATGAAAATGTGAGATCCCTCCACAAATCTCGCCATCTGTTTTCAGCTCAACTTATCATACCACTTAACAAGCATAGTATGACACTGTTGATAAGAAGCCAGAATTTAATGTAGTTTTAACTGCCACTGGCACTCATAGCACTTTCTGCTGTACACATGCAGGAGACTGAGAGAACTGTGTTGGATGGGAATGGCATTATTGCTATTGCTGATATTAGGACTGATTTCAAGAATTTACAAGTGATGCTGTAGACTTTGCATTTTAATTCAGTCAATATCTGTGCAAGAAACTGCTAATTGCTCCAGAGTACGGGAGACCTTTAACAGAAATAATAGGTCGGCTACTGAAAAGAATAGCAAAATATTTTTCTTTCTTTGCAAAATTACTTTTAAAAAGTATATAGAATGAAGCAGGAAATTAAAAGTCTTGAAGTCAATGTTCTGGGTCCTTTTAATATTGAAATTGAACAATGAAATTCAAGGTTCTTAGGGAGTCTGAATGCTTTGAAGAAGGTATATTTTCCTCTTTTACTGGATATTATCTGTTCAAGATATTATGTTGAAACAGCTTTTGTTTGGAAAAAAAATTAATGATCTGCTTTAATAGTTTTGCAGCTTAAATATTTACATTTATGAGCAGATATATAAAATATCATAGTAAAAATTGCCTCCCAAGCAATCCCAACACAGTGTCTCCATTTGTATGGTGGCAGCAAGGCTCAGTCATATTCATTCCCATTTCACCCATCCTTCAGAGGTCACCAGAATCACTCGGCCAGTTTTGATAAACTGTCCAACTCAATGAATTTACAACATGTAGAAATGCAAAGAGATGCTTTAATGTGAAGATTTTTCACTCTAAAAGCATGAGAAATGAAGAAAGGGAAAAACAAACAGAAAGGGAAAAAGGGACGGTAGTGTGTGGGGTGTGAGGAAAAGTTATTTGTGATTAAAGACACATTCTGTGAACAGAAAAAGTATTATTTTGAATAGAGGAAGTGGCAAAACAGGAAGTTAGAAATTTGGTCCAGACAAAAAGTCACATTGAGTGCAAGGAGGGAGGATGCAGTAGTTTTGAGATGCTCCTGAAGGACTCATCTTTGCTAAGGAAAAGTAATGTTTAATACACATTCAAATTTTAATGTAATATAAGTTGCATCTTTCTTCTAAACACACAAACTGCTCAAATTGTGTACTGGGCTCTATCAAAGCCTCACTGCCTGCGAGTTACAATTTGTGGTTTAATTTGGTACAAACGGCATCCTGACCTGGTCTGACTGTTGCTTTCACTCATTGTTGTACACCACTTTAGGACTTCAACCCACACCAGTTAAGATCCAAGTAAACTCAAGCGGAAACTATATTTTAATTCCCGTTATGGACACGTTCCAACCACACCGCAAACGTGTCAGGACGCTTTACCGAAGGGCCAGGTCCATACCTCTGCTTTGCTGCGAGTGCACAGCGAGCCATTCCGTGCCGAGCCGCGGCTGTTAGCGCCGGGAATGTGAGCCCCGGGAAAGGCTGTGCCGCGTTGCCGCCGGGAGCGCCTCGCTCCTCCCGCGGCGCTCGGCAGACACGGAGCTGCTTGCTGCCATCTATTGGTGGCATGGCGGAAAGGTCAGCAGCCCAGCGCCCCGCCCGGGCTGCTGCGCACCGCTTTTAGTCACTGTTTTCGGAGGGAGCGAGGTGTAGTTATCCTCAGGGACTGCATAAGCAGGAAATGGTTGGAATTTGATGCAGGATGACCGAGGCTTTTGTATAACCCAGTGCCAGCCCCGGGTCGCGGGGTGTGAGGGTTCAGTGCGCCTCAGGGATGGGGAGAGAAGGGAGAAAGGCCTCTGGGGCTTTGCCAGAACGAATTTCACGGTGAATTGCAATTAGAGTTAAAAGAAGTGACACAGACATCATAGTACTTGTAAAGGAATGATTTTTAGACAGTTTGGAAACATGAAAATCCCTTTCCAGGGCTGTGCAAAAGGCAGAGGAGCACGAAGGCTCACTCAGGGAGAGCCAAGATAAGAGCGCGGAGGAGCAGTGCTAGAGGCAGTCACGGCACTGTGTGACACGAGCATCTTCCTCAGGGCACATGTCCCCGGGGCTGAAGGGGAATGTGTAAGGTTGTCACGGGCTCTGTAGCTCCACTGACCATGGATATTGTGCAGGGTGTCTCTGAAAACTGCGAGGGAAACATGCGGCCAGAGGTCTTTAATACTGGGTATTCACTTCAACAAGTGCGGAAACTGAGTCAAAGGACTCAGAATGCCTGAGTTGTGGAAGTGTGTTTTGCTTTTTGTGCAAACACCTTTGTGATTATTGGTGTTTAATTCCCTGAATTGATCTCAGTTTTGTTTCCATGTGGCTTTTGTTTCATAGAATGACTTTCATACACAGGAAGATTCTGCCTGCAGGAGGTTTCTGTCATTTTTTCCATACATTTCAGGGAGTGGCTACCAGCTGTTTTTCCTACGAGTGGAAGGAATCAAGAGATATTTGTTCCTTACTATCCTTGCTTATAAACACCCGTAAGGGTAAAGTGCCACCAAACTTAACTCAAATATGTTATACAAACAGTGTATGTGAGCTGCTTGCTAGTAACTTGATATTCATATGAGAATGCTAAAATTAGAAATAATATAGAATAGATGAAAGGAAAAGTTCTACCTTTAAAAATTAACCTAAAACTAACACACTGAGGTGTACTTGAGCCAAGTGTGGTTTTCTGTCTTATGGAGGTTTTTAATATTTTTTTTTTTTTGTTAATGTAATTAAAGATAATTAAAAGCTCCTCAGCAACTACAGTCTATATATGGAAAGTCAGCATATTAATGCCATTTTCATTTATTCACAGATCATTGGGGTACAGCAAAATTGGATATTGCACAGATTATCTTTGTGTTGTGTTTACTATCAAAATAGAATACATGTAGGAAAAAAGCTCTCTCTCAGAAATAACCCAGGCTTTATTTCTAGTAAAATATAATTAATAGAAAAGAATGAGAGTATTAGTGTCTGCTTATTAGGATCATACGATTCCTCAAAGGCTGTGATCTTCCCCTCAGGACACCCATAGCTGTTCCATTGAACCAAGCTGGCTGCTGAAGACAACACTTGGCCAAAACATAGTTGCTGATGCTCACAATGAGTAGCCTGGTCTGTGTCTGCCTGATCTCACAGAGCCCCAGCATCAGAAACGCTGGCCAGAACAAGCACAGCCTTTGAGTCAGTGTTGCTGCACTCACCAAAAATGTGTGAGTGCTCTTTGGTAAAGGTGGGAGGGCGCAGTTTGCATCGGCTCAGCTTTGTGGCTGCTTCGCCAAATGCCTCAGCTCCTCGTCTGCTGGCTGTGCTCACACCTGCATACCTCCCATGCCAGCTCATACTGCTGGTGACCTGGCCCCCTCTCCTGCTCCACACATGCTGTGCGGGCATGATGTGTCCTCTTTACTGAGAAACACCCAGCCTGTCCCTGACCAGGTGAAATAAGCAAGGTGCTACTGAGGTATCTTTCTTGCTGGCATTGGTGAGCCTAGCAGGAATAAATTACTCCTGATGATCTGCCTCTCACTGTCCACTCCCAGTGTCACCTTTACCATCTGCCTCCCCAGTTTCATAGTTCCTCATTCAAATGAGTCAACCCACAAAGCATTTCACTTGGGTCCATTTGATTCAAATCAGGGAGACCAAGCAGCTGCTGTACAGTAATTAAGAGAAATCAAATTTTTAAGACTGCTTTTCCATCAGTCTTTTCACTTAAACTATGCTAAGCTCCTTCCCAAAGGTGAACTTTTTCTGGAAAGCAGGCAGAAAGAATGAAAGAAGTAAAAAAGAGCATGTGTTTTTTAAATAATGTGCTCTAGGGGATGTCAGTGAAAACCTGAAGGGCTGGAAACCATTCTGGGGAGCACAACAGAATGGGAAGGTTATAACAAGAGAACAGACCTAAGGAGAGGTCTTGCAAAATAAATATCATGGGGAGAATTTTTTTCATTATGTGTTTTTCCACTGAGAATCTATACATGAGCTTAAGGAACAATGTAAAGATGATGACTTTTAATGCTGAAATTATATGTTCTTGCTAATACCTATATTCCCTTTGATGCTGGTAAGATTACTGAAAGAATGCTGCATTCATTTCTGAAGTCTATAATTTACAAATGAAAAAGTATTGAAGAAGGTTCAGAAAAAAAAGAGTGAGGGAACAACTAGAAAATAGGCCTTTAATGAGTTCTTAAAGAGTCTCAGTCTGTTTAAGTTATCAAGAAGAAATTTAAGTGCTGAACAATTTATTTATAACAGTGAGAACAAAATTTGATAAGAGATGTTCACTATCTGACTTGTGAAAGAAGAAATATTTAAACTTGAAATAAATGAAGCTTCTTATTAAAAAGTAACCAAGCAGTGGCTTTTCAACAAGTTCCTCAGCTCTAGAAAGTTTCTACTGATGTTTGGACACTTATTTAGTTAATTATTGTGGTTTTGTTATATGTTTGTTTAGTTGGGCTTTTGTTTTTGTTTTTACTGTCAACATTACCTATCAGCATTTTACTGTCAGTCCTAAATGTTGTGGAAATCTTATCAAAATATCAGTACTATTTCAAGGTGTCAGAAGGTGGTAATGCCCTACTGCTCTGTGTTCTCTGCTGAATTTTCAGAAACCTCTGATAGCTTTTGGTGGCCTTTGTTCAGCTTTTGTAAGACCAGGCACCATACTGCCTGACTATACAAGCACCATAGATCTATAACACTGGAATATCTCAGAGCTCCAGGACTAGAAATTTTACCTATGATCTAATTGGAGGTGCCTCAGATCAGAGAAGTAGTGTTTGACATTCTCTCTGTGTGTATTCATGTTTTTCATTTGGTCCTCCTTAGTCATTACAGTTTCCATGTACACTTATACACTGGTTATTGTATCTTCCATAAATCCTTGAGATATGAAGGGGGTGGTCAGTGTTGTGTAACGGGCTATTCCAGATAAGGACTACTTTGTGCCAGGTGAATTTTATCTGAAGTCAGTGCAGAGAGTAGAGGACAGGTCATAAAAATGTATATTCAGTGTTGCTGATGTGGTGGAGGTGGAACTGTTTTCACCTAAGCAGTAGGAAAGCTCTTGGGACATCTTTTGAATGATAATTCTTATGCCATCTTTCTTAGGAATCTATCTTATCTGTTTATCAGAGTAAAGTGATATCTTTATTTTCCTTTCTGCACTTGCCACAGCATGGAGCAGGAACAAGCAAATATGATTCAAATATGTTTGGGACGGAATTTTGCATGCAATGAGAGGAAAAATATTTCCTGTAAGACAGACTCTTGATAGCTAAGCAGAAATACTCCATTTTGATTATTTAGCATTTTTAATTATTCTTTGTATTTCTCAATTACATCATCTTAAAGAAAAATATTTCCAAATGTGAATTTATCCCAAACTTACAGATGGCCTTCACTCACTGTACATAACTCCACTTTTACTTCTGTTTTATTTAAAAAAAAAAAAATTGTTTGTCAGGCTATCTATTTTTCAAAACACAGCAGTCTTTAATTACAATTAACAACAACCTTTCAATAAGATATGAATTATTACACTATTATATACCGCATTTTAGCAGTATATAGCCAAACTTTAATGCTAGTAAGAAAAAATTCTTATTTTGGTAGCGCTCAAGTTACACTGTTTTTATATGTATCACAAGTGTATTTCTACAGTTAATAGTTAAATTTTTTGTTCCTTTTTCAGCCAAGAAGATGGATATGAGCTCTGTGAGCTTTCAGCTCATAAGATATACCATTGGCATCTCTTTCTGTGGTTGCTATCTGCTCTGTATACTTCTTTTATACAGGCAGATCCCCTGCTAAAGCATAAGCACGAGTCAATCTTTTTGACAAGTTATCTCTGTAACTTGTTGCTACCTGTACAGGAGTGATGTGTCTTGCATAGCAAGAAGACACTCGTGTTGTTTGTGTTTTTAAAATAATTTTTAGATTCATAGCCATTTCTAGAATGGTTAAAATGAAACTTCTACCAAATGTTCCATACTTGATATGATTCATAGTGCCATATTGTATACATTCTTGTATTTATTTAAAAACCTTGTTTAAAAAAAGCACAGGATGCGAAGAAATACAAAATATACAAAACTTCCTTCTAGAATCACTTGCCTTCCTTTAGATTGAGCACACTTGGGTTCAGAGCTAAGAGGGTGGTTTCCCTTTGGCTTCTATTAGTAAAAAACAGATTGCATATTGATTTCCTTAACTCATTTAAGTATTTTGTGCCACCAAGAAAGCAGTCAAAATATAAACACATGAGAAATTGCTCTTTGAGTATTAAGGGCATGAAATTCACTGCAAAGTTTCTCACAACAGAATGTTAGGGCAAAATCATGATCAAAATAATGGGAATTATATGAACAAAATAATCAGTTTTGGTATCAATAATGAAGTCTGTTGACTGATTGTATACTTCCAGAAATTAACACATTTTGTATTTACTACTGGCTCCTTGATTGCTATTTATGACCTATACAGAATATGAAAAATGGGGTAAATATTGTCACCTATGACAAAATAAGGCAAAACCTTTACCTCAGGAAAACAAAATGTCCTTATTTAAGCAGGAAAGTCTGATTCTTTCTGAATCAGCACTTACTGAAACAGTATCTTTTCCCCCACAGCTTTTTTCTTATTCTGAGCGTATCAGTGTGTGTACATGATTCCTGCAGCAAATCAAGAGGGTGGTATATCTCAGAGAGGCTATTTGAATTATTTTAAGATTATTATGCATCTGTTCAAAGTCCACAGACAATGGAGAAGTTATTCATGTGCACATTGTAAAATTACATTTATCACCATAAAAATAGATATACTTTTGGTTTTCTGGTTTCATTGCTTGTGAATACCTTAAAATTGATGTAAAGGCTCTGAAATGTTTTCTGAATTATTGTTATGTCACTTTGACATAATTTAAGAGAACTGTTAAATGTGACTTATGAATTAAGTGACTTACCCATTTCATTGTTCATAAAATGCACACTTTTTTACAGTGTTCTCAAAGTTGCTTTCTTTTCAGCTTGAAGTTTGGATGTTTTTTGCCTTCTCCAAACACCTCAGTCCTCAAAAACCACTGGCCTATGGAACTGCATAATTCTTATTCTGTAGGAAGAACTGTAAAACAACCAGCCCAGTTGTGCCAACTTACCAGTCCACCAGGCAGTCAGGGATGACTTTGGGGTCACTGACCACCAGGGACCACCAAAGAGACCCCCAGAACAGAAGAGTGCATGTGTAAAGGGGAGGGAAAATAGGTTAATGATTTTGGGGAAATGATTATCATATGTATGTTTATTCCAGGAAAATCAATGAACGTATATGTAATGTACAGTACATGAACAGGAGCTTTTTCTCTACTCAGCATGCATGCTTTTTGGAGGAGTTATCCCCTCTTGCATCTGGCTGAATAAAGAATGCCTGCTTCTTAATGCTACATTGATGTTAAGGAGTTTTTTTATTTTTACTGATTTTTGGAAACACTTCCTTTCATTGCTGCTGTTAGAAAACATAAGTTAGGTAATAGAAGAGGTTGACTGTGGCAATTTTATACAGCCAAATAATCCACCACTGAAGTTAATGTGAAGGTTTTTTCATCCATTGTAGCTATTTATGCTGACAGAGTTGCCTTGGTAGAGTATTATCCTTTTATACACAAGAGTCAGATCTGTCCCAGAGATTTCAAAGTAAGTGTATCTGCCAGACAGGAGCCATTAAGTGCACCAGAAGTCTGAGAGCAAATTAAGACAAATGTTCTTTATATCCTTTCTGATTATAAGGATTAACTGTATGTATCCTTTCCTTTATCTCCTACAGTCTTAATGCATCGATAAGTGTTATATGGATTAGCAAAACAGCAGAATGTCAGAGGAACTGTGCTGTGTTGGTAAGTTTTAGGTGAAACACATACTGTGGTTGTTGCTGTTGATATCCTGTCTCTCATTTGTGTTGAGGTGAAATAAAGAAACCAAGAGGGCTTAGAATTCTCTGATTGCCTGATGCTGGAAGAAGCCACTTCTGCTTCATACCAGGTGATACCAACATTTTTGGGTGGTGTGTGGGGTTTTTTTTGGTCTGGTTCTGGGAAAAATGGGGAAAACCCAAGTTATGAAACTGCATGATGCTTCCTTGTAGAGATTAGTCCAAAGCAGTCTGAAGACCTGTGAGCACATCTGGTATGAAACACACCACTCTGAGACACTTTTAAACTCCTGGAAAGAGTTGCAAAATGGGAAGTTACTCTAGGTAGTAATCCATTCTACTTAAAGGAGAGGTAATTATTTACCTCTTAGTGTTAATCATAGACTTGGCTGATGAAATTTTGATGAAATTTGATGAAATCAAATATCCATGGCTACTTTGGCTAAAAATCATGCAAAGGTTCTTTGATATATCTGAGGAATATAAGACTTTCATTTAGAGACATAGCTATTATTAAATGTTGATTATAAATAATAATACAGAGGCAAGTGGTTCAAGAGCCAGCCCAGTTCTGAAGCAGATTAATAGCTCTATCATATAGGGTGTGGTATGTAGGTTGCCAAATGTTGCAAAGGGAATTTTGAGACATTTTTCTACTAAAATTAAACATCTCAAATCTACATTTTGACAGCATATACTTGGACCTATAAAGGCACTCAGTAAGCGTATTTTTTTTTACTCCAAACGATGTTTCTTCACCCACAAACGCATGAGGATATTGAAACAATACAGCTGGGTGATATTAAATAAACCCCACCAAACAAAACCCCACTCCCTCCCTCCCTCCCTCCCATACAGCATTCAATAATACCTGTGACCTGACCAAGAAAAATGCAAAACTTACAATTGCTGAGAATATTATCCCAATCTCCACCAATGAACCAACAAACCAGAAAACATTCTCTGCTCCACTCCTACCTCCATCAAAACCCAGGAGATGTAAGCTGAAGTTAGAAATCTCCAGTTTCAAAGGAGTAAGCCCCTTCATATGAGGATAATTGAGTATTTCAAAAGAGTGGCACTGGAGATATGACATTGCACCAATTTCTGATACCTTGAAATGGAGGCAAAATATTTCTGACAATGATTTTATATGTTCTATTTCTCTCTCTTTTTTTTTGAGGATGAACAAGTAAAATGTGTATTTCACTTAGGATGTTTTTAACATTTGCAGCTACATAAAAGAGAGGCTGGACATGAGCCAGCAACTTGCATTTGCAGCCTAGAAAATCAACCATAACCTGGACTGCATCAAAAGCAGCATGGCCAGCAGGACAAGAAAAGGGATTCTGCCCCTCTGCTCTGCTCTCATGAGATGCCACCTGCAGTGCTGCATCCAGCTCTGGTCCCCAGCACAGGAAGGACACAGACCTGCTGGAAGCAAGCCCAGAGGCGGCCACCAAGATGATGAGACAGATCACCTTTCCTAGAGAAAGGCTGAGATTGTTCAGCCTGGAGATGGGAATGCTTTGGAGTTACCTAATTGTGGCCTTTCAGTACCTGAAAGGAGCCTACAAGAAAGATGAATGGGGATTTTTAAAAGGGCATGTAGTGACAGAACAAGAAGGAATGGCTTTAAACTGGAATAGAGTAGGTTTAAATTAGATATTAGGAAGAAATTTTTTTACCCAAAGAGTAGCAAGGCACTCAAACAGGTTTCCCAGAGAAGCTGTGGATGCCCCATACCTGGAATGTCCAAGCATCTGGGACACTGCCTTCCCTAGGTTTGGCTGCAGGGACTTCCTCTTGAAACTGAAGGTAGTAGTGGGGGCTTCTGTAAATGATTTTAGATGTTTCATTATTTCCTTGCCTTGGGCATCATTTCTCTTATTTGTTGTCTGTAAAAAATCAGTTTATGTATTAATCTAAAAAGTGTAAAACTTCTGTATAAATCAAGTAACAGGGCTCTGTCTAGGTGTGTCTGCAGGAAATTACACTGATCCATGACAGTGGTTACCCAAGTTTTAAACCCTCATACATCACTGTGAAGCATTAGATTTACTTGTATGCTACATGCAAGTCATAAAGAAATGAAGAATGTGTGCATTTTCTTGTTTAGTAAGCTGTAGATCAGCAGTGATAGGAAAGGCCAGACAAATGAATGGAGGTAATGTAGTGGATTTCTCTTTGTTTAAGCTCTGTAAACATGGCATTAAATTGGAGCTTGCTTTCTGTCTTTTTTTAGTCACTTATATTTTTATTAGCTGCTGCTTTCTACCCTCATTTTATTCTTCTTTATTACCCTCCTCACCATTGCAAGAGATTGCTTCATAGATAACTACACCAAAATTGCTGTTGGTAAGAAAGGACATTCTTTCAAATTTTCCTGTTGATATTCTTAGAGAGCAAAGAAAAGTGACTTCTGGAAACAAATTGCTTTATTCTTTTGACATTTTATAGAAAAAACAGTATTGAGTCATCTTTGATCCTAAGGGCTTAGTCTTTAACTTAGCTGGTGTGTGTGTGAGGGAAGACATTTGGAAATATTTATTGCCTGAAAGACAAGAAAAAATAGGAAAAGTGGTGATCTAGTCAAGAGTAGATAACATTAATCATGGTGGTTTGGTTTTTCTTTTCCTCAATCTAGTATGAAATAAGAGCAACCAGACAGTCTTATTGTTAGTCTTTGGATAAACTACTTCTGAGTGCCAGTATTCTAGGTAGTTCTGTAAAAATTACTATGGCTTGAAAAATGTGTGGAAACACTCTATGAGTATTTGTGTATCTCATTTGATGCAGGATACAAAGCTATCCCAGAATGACTTCATGTTAATTAATGCTATTGTTCCAGTTAAGAAAGGTGCGAAGAAAAAATGGGCTTGCCATCATAACAAAATATTGTCCATTCTCATTACTTTCAATACTCAATGAAGTATGTTAAATTTATGATTTTTTTCTTTTTCTGTTTAAGGTAATATTTGACATATTAAATTATGGAGCTGATCTTTGGGTGGTGTGATTGTTTTGTAAAAATAAGTCTGCCTATAGTATACAAGCTACTTTACCTTGCATACCTGTTCAGATATATTTTAATTTAGGTACAGCTAAACATAAAAGCTCGATGACACAAACTTCAACGGATTGATGCATGTATTTATATTCCTGGATCACTGATCAAGGGCAGTTAATTACTAAACCCAAAAGTCCTGCCTAATTTGAGTCTGAAAATCTAAAACATATTGTGACAGCAAGTTCTACCCTCTGCTGTGCCTCAGTATTTTGCTGGAGCTGTCAGGTGTACAGGCACTGTGCAAGGGGATGGACACCCTTCATAAAGATGTGTACTTTAACGTGGAGAGAAAGAAATTTTTCAGTCATTTTGGAAGAAATGTAAGAAATGAGAGAAGCCAGGCCTCTTTTTGTAACAAATACAGCATACTTGGTTCTTCAGTGACTTAGGTAATAAATAATATTTTGCTTTAACTATTTATTTATGTACTTAATTTTAAATATATAAGTGCATCCTTATGTACACTTTATATATATATAATATATATACATAAAGTACATGCTTATGTATTTATTTTTAAATATTACATGTAGTCATCTTTTATTACACCAAGATTAGTGGTGGTAATATAACTGATAGTACAGCCTGTGAGGTTGATGGGAGGGATACCATCGTGGTATCATAGTACAAGATTCAGAAGCCTGTATGATTGAAGTCCTAATACTGCGATATTAGTGGTATGAATTTGGTTTTGGTGCTCCTACACAGGTGGAGCCCATTCTGCAAAGTGATTGTTTCCATGAGGAGACCTCACATTAGGCAGAATGGTTACTTCTATGAAACTCTGCTGCACTTGGGGGAAAACTGGGGCTTTGCTGTACTGAGTTCCACCAGAAGTCTGCCTGGTTCTTTTCACCAGCACACTTAATTCTAAAGAAAATTTCTGTTACAAAGGTTTGTTCATCTTCTCTCCTTTTAAACACCAAAAAAGGAATCCAGAGGAAAAATATTCTAAACTAACATCAAGAGTCTGATTAAATTTGGAAGATGCAGAGGTAAGACTAAACCAAACTATTCTTATTTTTGTGCTGAATTATTGTACATTATTTAGTTTGCAAGGTTCCTTTCCTGATAGATTGTAACAGCTGCCAAAGAATAACTTTAATGAGGTAAGGACTGGTTTAGCCTTGACTATAAATGGTTCCTACATTATGCTCACCTGCATCAGCTGTATCCTTGAGACATCCTTTAATATAAAAGAGGTTTAGAGAGTAGAATGAAAAAGCACAGACTATAAAATAAACATGCAAACAGGAATTTAAATTTTAACCTCAACTGTTGTGCTGGTATTATGTTTGACGGAAAGTTACACCTGAGCGTGCTCCCTGCAGAAGTCATTTTTTACTAAACAGGACTTTTGTATGAAAATAGGTGCTTTCCCCAGGAGGAGAGACTGACCTAAAAAAGAACAGCTAAAGAAAAAAGCACACAAATTTTCCTGGAAAAGCCACAGCAGCATTTCCAAACTTTGACCAAAATATTTGGATTATATTCTTTTCATCCTTGTGTAAAATCTAACATTTTGGTGATGGCTACAGGAACAAACAATTCACAGATTCACTGGAAGACTTAAGAATGAAATATAAGAATACATATACATCATCAGAAACTAGGTAACAATGAATTTGGTCAGAAAAGACTGTTGTGCACAATATTTTGTGCATTTCTCAGAAAGGCAGTTGGAGGGCAGATCAGATTTAGCAGTGAAAGGCTGGAAATGTTCTGAAGCTATCCATCATGAGGATAAAGTCCTGGGTATGTTGTATCAGTACTGACTTAGTAAATGGCTCCAGACTATGAAATTTGCTTCTGCAGAAGCTTCAGTACAAATGTATAGAGAAGTCAGCTAAACCTTTCCAGATATCTCAGGGCTTGTTCATCTTGTTAGATGAGTAAGAAAATTTAGCACTTCCCTGAAGTTGAATGGGCTCTGGCCCAGCAAATTATCTTGGATCCAAAAGCCATTTGAATATTGAAATGGAGCTATGCTTAAATTTGTAGTCTTTTTGCCTCATCTGCTTTCTCACCAGAGATTTTTCTGGGAATTTTTTTACTGTTCTTGAAATCAGCCCTGTCCATCGTGCATTCTTTTGTAGAAAAGGCAGAAAAAAAATCTCTGTGTGTCTTTACAAATAGCAGGAATTTTTTCCCTTGGGAAGAGTTGTAGTAATGACTTTAAAGATATCAAAATTGGAGGCTGAAATTATGCTAAATGTTACTCAGAAATCATGGAATGGCACTATTGATGTTATAAGGATAAATGAAATTAGCCATTTTCTGTAGTGGTCCCCTTTTGCAATTTAAACTTAGTAGGCAATATTTAATCCTTACTGAATATAAGAAAAGACTTCAATTTGTTTTCAGGAAAAAAAAAATCAGGTGGTGTTTGTCTATTGTATACAACTTAAAACTGACAAGTCACAGACTAGAGTGTCCTTCTAGCTGACAGTAAGTGGTATTTATGTGCCTCTGAGAGGAGATTAATCTAGATGATTTCCTGGGGTCTCTTTCAGTCCTTCATGTTCACAGCTCCTAGATGCTGACAGCAAGGGAACATTCAATCAGTTGAATATGAAGCTGAGTAAAAAATATATATGATTTTTTTTTTGCAACACCTAATTAAACTCTATCGTGTATTGCCCCAAGATATCATTGCAGACAAATGGCAAACAGGGGCCCAAAAAGTCTTAAAATTTCATATATCTCTTCACAGTATTTACAGTTGCACTAGAAGTGGGAATTATAGAAGGGATATAAACATTCATACTTCTGTTTATTTATAAGATAGGAAGATGAAATAAAACTGGTTAGCATCAAATTTTCTTATTTTAGAAAACCATACATTGTTGTATATGAGACAAATGGTCAAGGTCTGTGTGCCAAATTCTGTGCTCTTTAATTGAGTAATGGCTTTTGCCTGGCAAAGGCCTATGGAATTCAGCCCAGTAATGTTATGTCTTTTCTTTGCAAGTCTTTTTTCATGCTGTGCTGTGTGCTGCAAATTAGGAGGCAGTAGTAGGACAATGCAAGTGCTAAAATATTCATCTGTTTTCATGCATAGGAAATTTTATCTCTTGCCCATCATTAACCAGCAAACAGTGGCTCCCCTTTAGTATTCTATTCACCACTGAATAGTTTGACACGTCTTTTAACAGCCATTTTAGCTTTTTGGGTTTAAAAGATTCTGTGTTGCTGACAGAGCAATTGAACAGCTGGCTGACTGGCTGTACTCTGAGCACTAGTGTAGTTAGAACACAGTTTTAGTGAAGTAAATAGTGAAAAAATACTAACTTTTAAGGTTAGTCTTGTTTATGATAGAGTGAAGAACATGTTCCCATAAGTTTAGGAAGACAGACATTTGTATTGCTGTGATACTAAAGCAGTACTAGCAGTCACAGAAGATCTAAAAACTTTTTCTGTGATGAATGCCTTGAAAATCTGTTCAGAATGTTGCTAACTTACACACTACTGGAATGAACAAATTTAGAGGTGATTTGTATGTACACTATTCATAGCACAACTGGATGCTGCATATGCTGAGCACCAAATTCCACCAATGACATCAGTGCTTTGCTTCTTGATGAGACCCTTTGCATTAAGGAAAACACACGCTGCTGAGAGAAGGATACTGTTGTTGAGTGAAAATGTGCAGACAAACTGGATGGGCAAAGAATAGATTTTCAGCCCAGGGCTTATTGGAAAGAAAAAAAGGAGTCAGCTGTTTCTTAATATACTATAATGTAACAGAATATATAATCTGTTTTAGATATAGATAACTTTATATATTCTGAAGTGTGTAATAACTTTGATGACTTTCATGTGTTGCTAGTGTTTAAACTAACTTAATTGGTATAATCTTTTAAAATCCTTCAGAGCTATTACATCAACCTAGTGACTATTCCATGAATCAGTCAGGGAATGTGTGAAAATACACCTAGATTTTGGAAGAGAAAAGATTCCACTGTAATTTCAGAAATGCTCTTCACATCTTGGAAACTGTTTTTGAGTCTAAACAGTATCATATTTTATTTGGATTTTAAAATTATTATTATTTAATTATAATTATAATATTATATTATATTATTATACTATATTATTATTATTATTTAATTATTTAATTATAATTTTTTAATTATTCTTTTGCTGTAGGTAACCTAAAAGGAATAGAAGGAGATCTCTTGCAAGGATGATATGTGCCTCCTTGTGTATATGATGACATGCCAGCAAAATCTGGTTAGAAAGCAGAAAAGTGCTCTGGAGGGCTCTAAACAGGTAATAATATAAACATTTTTAAAGTGGAGGAAAAGCAGAAGTTTGTGTTGCTCTTTTAAGCTTCTGTAGGATTACTTCAGCTGTAGAAAAGAACGGCTCAGCTTCAGTGGTTATTAGCCCAGAGAGAGCTGACAATCACCTTGACTCTCTTGAACTACTCACCGCAGAGTCGATAACAGTAGTTGCTGGTGTGGTGTTGTTGCCTATAATTTGGCGACCCAAATGGCTTTGGTTTGAAACTGATTTATAGAGTTTTGCAAATTTTTTTTTTCAGAAATGTTCCCTTCTTCTAGTTTGAGGTTGGTTGAGAGGAAAGAGGAAAACACTGTGCACATACACATACTGAAGTGCACAGGTCTCCACAAAGCCATGCCCAGCAAAACTTCTGTAGCTTTCTGTCTGGGGCATCATCTCTCCTAGATGTACCAATGCAGCATGAAATTATCTTTCACAAATAGAGCAACTGGTTCCTGTGAGAAGTGTGGTGAAAGCAGAGTGAGACAAACATCAGAGAATAAAGGGAAGTTTCAGGAGGATCAGGAAAAACATTCAAAGTAAGGAGAAATCAAACAGTGTCTTCAGGGCTGGAAAATATTTTAGCTATTCTAGAAACCACTTTGGCTTCCTGCTGCTTCCTGCTGCTTGATTTCTTACCATTAATGCCACACTCCCCTTGAAGACTGAAGACTCAGCACTCTTTTCCTTAGCCTGTTTGGGCACCTGTCCTGCCCGTGGCTGCCAAGTACAGTAGACTTGGAGGTGCTCCTCTTCCCATAGGGGAGCTGAACATGTGGCTCTGGATCCCACTTTCGAAACTGCTTGAAGAAAAATGCAACAGAAAGGAGACTTGCTTTAGTAGCTGGCAGTGCAGAAGGAATGAAGGAGTTGTCATTTATTATTAGCTATTGTAATTATAAAATTGCCGATTGCAATCACCAGTCTTCTGGCTAGAATAGAAGAAAGCCCTTCTTGGCCTTTTGTAAGACAACCCCTGTGTGATGGGTTTGGTTCATTTGTCTATACCTCCATGCACTAACCAAGGGCTGTGCTATGTTCAGTAGCGTTTTCAAAGCACTGGGATTCTGGGATGAACGTAGCCATAAAAATATTATAGGTATTTCTGAAAGAACCAAGTATTTCCTTTTGAAATTGATGTGTTCAGTGCTTTGATGTGCCTAGAGAACATGACTAGAATAAGGATCATCATCATTAGGGTGTGAGGCACCTTTGACAACTTCAGCAAGGAACCACACTAAACGTAAATCAAGTTTTTTCTAAGCTCACATGGCGTAGTTTAGGTCTGGTGTAGCTGGTGTCTGTATTTACACTCAAATACAAATACTTTGGCCTTGCATGTCTTACTTGCTAGGAGTTACTAAAAAATATGTATATCTTTAAAGAACTTGGTCCATCACTTGCTTCTATTGATCTTCTGTAGTCAAATAAGGGTTTTTTTGGTAGACATATGAAGTTAAAAATAATATAATTCACAGCATTGCACAGTACTTGATGCCAGATTGTTTCACCGTTGGAGTTATATGGGCATATTAGTACTGATAATTCAGTGCTTGCAGTGAAGAAGATTCCCTTGCACAAAGAGTCATCAGTACTAAGAAATAATTAAAGTACTCAACACCTGAATTATTTTTATTAGGAGAGGTGACAGAAAATGTGTCATTACTGTAGATGCTAAGAGGTTAATACTTGTAGTAGGGCAGCTCTGCACAGCTTTCTGAAAAGAGAGGAAAAATTCTATTCAGATGAAATAAAGCTCATAACATAAGAAGTGTTTGACACAGTGCTGGCTGAAAAATGTCCAAGAGATTTAAACCCATCTTCCTACATGTAGTAGGATTTAATAGCTTATTCCTAAATATCTTTTTTCTAGTTCATTATTTCAAAAATATGCCCTTTTCAACAACAACAAAAATAATATTTGAGTTTAAAATTATAAGGAGTATTTGTTTTGCAAAAAGACATAAAGTTAGAAGAGCCATTTTCCATGCAGAATTTAATAATTATTCCAGGAATGTAAGAATCTTTAAAAAAATGCTTAAAATTCATAGTTAATTATATAGTCTTGTGTATTATAATATAAATGGCTAACATCCCAATTTTCAAGAACGGCAAGAAGGAGGACCCCAGGCTACAGGCCTGTCAGTCTTAATTCAGTGCCTAGGAAAATAATGAAAAAGATTATTCAGGGAGGTATTGAAAAAACCTCTAGGACAACGCAGTCATTGGTCACAGCCCACAGGGCTTCATGAGAGGAAGTCCTGCTTGTCCAACCTCATATCCTTCTACGACAGGGTAATCTACCTAGTTGATCTGGAAAAACCAATAGATATAATCTTTTTGGACTTCAGCCAAGCTGTTGATGTTGTCTCTCACAGAGTCCTTGTGGACAGAATGTCCATCCCACAGCTGAGCGTTACGCGACGGGTGTGCAACTGGCTCATGGGTCTGACAGAGAGTTACAGTGAATGGGGTGACATCAGGCTGGTGTCTGGTCACTTGTGGGGCTCCATCCTCAGCCCAGTGCTCTTCAACGTCTTCATTAGCATCTTGGATGTAGGACTTGAAGGAATACTAGGTAAGTTTGCTGATGACACTAAATTGGGAAGCACTGTTGACTCCCTCAAGGGCAGAGAGGCCCTGCAGAGAGACCTTGACAAACTAGAGGGATGAGCAGTCATTAACTGTATGAAGTTTAACAAGGTCAAGTGCGGATTTTGCACCTGGGTTGGGGAAACCCTGGTTGTGTGTGTAGACCAGGGAATGAGAGGCTGGAGAACAGTGCCACAGAAAGGGACCTGGGGGTCCTGGTTGATGACAAGTTCAATATGACAGCCAGAAGGGCCAGCTGTGTCCTGGGGACATCAGGCACAGCATCGCCAGCCGGGCAAGGGAAGGGATTGTCCTGCTCTGCTCTGTGCCGGGGCGGCCTCACCTTGAATATTGAGGGCAGTTTTGAGTGCCACAATGTATGAAAGACATTAAGCTATTGCGGGGGAGCATTCAAAGGAGGGCCACAAGGATGGTGAAGGGTCTGGAGGGAAAGCCTTAGGAAGAGTGGCTGAGGTCACTTGGGTTGTATAGCCTGAAGGAGAGACGTCTGAGGAGAGATCTCATTGCAGTATACAACTTCGTCATGAAGGCAACAGGGGCAGGAACTGATCTGTTCTCTCATGGTAAGTGACAGCACTCGAGGAAATGGCCTGAAGCTGAGTCAAGGGAGGTTTAGGTTGGATATTACAAAAAGGTTCTTCATTCAGAGGTTGATTGGCACTGGAACCAACTCTGTCAGGCTTGGTGCTGTGGCCACCCAGAGAAGTGGTCACAAAACCAAGCCTGACAGTGTTGAAGAAGTGTTTGGACAATGTTCTACACGCAGTGTGACCCTTGGTGATGGTTCTGTGCAGGGCCAGGAGTTGGACTTAATGGTCCTTGTGGGTCCCTTCCAACACAGCACATCTGTGATTCTATGTCTATAAATTATATATCATGTGCTTTCTTAAAATTTGAAATTCAACAATGTATCTAAATTGTCCTCTATTTTAAATGAAGGCAACTTGTACTTTAGTACTTTCAGAAACCTTATTAGTTGACTATGTCAAACTATTGAAAGAATTGGCAGAATAGGTGGAGATAATGGTCCCTGTAAATGACCTTGTACTGTGAAGCCATAAACAGATGATAAATGCCATTTTCAAAATATGACATGAAGTTTTATTCTCATTATACAGTATGCATGTAACTCCCAGAAGTGATTCAAACAGAGATGATACATTCCCAGACTATACCAGCTTTACCATGAGAACAGAATAGGAAGTGAATTATAGTTTCTTCAGTTATAATATCTTAATAAGACATATGTGTTGTACTGTTTTATATGTGGAAAACTTAAAATGCTGTCTTGTTCCACTTATCACTTGAACTGCCACACTTCATATTTTTACATTTAATGTTTTCACATAAACTGGTAACTTTTTCAGTAATCCCTACTGAATCTCTTTAATTACTGTACGGAAATAAAACAAAAATGGCACTTCAGAAACAACTGATGAAGCACAACACTTTGATTCGGGTTCAAATCTTTCCATCTAGGAAGAGTGAAATTTTTTTAATGACCATATATTTGGACTTTGTTCTGGTAACAAACAGTACCTGGCAGGAAAATGCTGGCAGTATCCTAGTGATGTGTGGTACACAAAGGCTGTCCTTTCCTCACTGCTTTTTGAAGCCCTCGGAAGAGCCATAAGAACTGAACATTTTCTTTCACTTTTGCTGTTAGGTCTATACAACCTCGGTTCAGTGGATATTTCCAGGTTTCTTGCTTGTCCTAAAATATAAGGTGAAATAGAGGCACTGGATTACTTGCAACAACTGCACAAAATTTGAGCGACTGCAACAGAGGGGTACGAGGAAGGCTGCATATGAGTGAGTATAACATGAACAAGAGTAGGAGAAAGGGAAATTACAGTTGTTTTCTTTCTGGACAGCAACTATGGGAAGGCAGATAATTCAGGTGCAGTCTGTAGGGGTAATTTAATAGAAACTAACAAAAAAATGCTGGGTTTTGGTGTCTTGGTTCCTCAAAAATTACCGAAAGCTGTGGAAAGCAGGTTATGGCAATTTTATGTGTTTGATTTTTGTACAGGAATGGCCACACATTCTTTAGCAATTTTTTTCTTGTCTTTCCCTGAGTTCGACACTAGTGGAATAAGTAAGTTTCCTTCCAATATATTAGCTCAATTAATGATTTGCTGCTCTAAGTATATACAAATAAAAACTCACTGACAATTATAAGTATGAATTGACTCCAGTCCTAATAGAATTTTAATTTGAAATGTCAGTTTCAGAACCAAGTAACTTGTTTCCTTGCCAACAGTAACTGTGATCTTTCCCTTACAGCTTGTGTGTGTCTGTGTATAGAAATGAAATAGAAGTCTTCAGTAACAAAGCAATAAAAAAATCAAAATATGGATAGACAGATCAAATTATACTCCACTCTGAACATAGCTGAAGCAATCTGCTCTTATGCAGCAGGCTTTGATTATAACTCCTTCATTATAAATTCCTTCTTCACATGGTCTTCCTCCTATATTAATGTGCCAATTCAAGTACTCTTTACTCTTGTCCTACATTTGATTAAAAAAGAAAAAAAAATCACATCTGGGCTATATAATTTTAGAATAGGCTCCATTAGTAATGGTGACCTTGGCTGACCTTATTTTTTGTTTTAGAAATGTGCATATCACATAGTCGAATGAGCTAAAGACCCATTTTCTAAGATAACTTAGGAATGAGAATGTAATGTTAGTGAAGAGAGTGATCCTGGTCTGAAATCAGTGTGTAACATTTAATCATACAAGAGGGTAGGGAGAACAGGAGGCACGCATAATCCAGCAGATGTGGTTAGTGGTACACAATATTCAAAAACTTCTCTGCAAGTAGTATGGAGAGACTACCTTCATTTACCACAATTCCCCTCACTTTGCAATATATTGTTTACAGGATATATGATGTGTAGCTCGGTGTAATGATCAGACTGCATATAGGGGAGAATTCATATATGCAAATTGTGAGCCAAACCTGCACAACTGTGCCACTCCAGCATGGGAGAAGTTGCACTGGTATATACAGTCAGCTATGCCTTAATAATTCCTGATTTAGACACCTGAAATCCTGAGCTTCCCATTCCAGGATGCTAATGATCATAAAAGGTATTTTGTATACAAATTCAAAGAACTGCTTTCATGATCCCCAGCAAATAAATACTATCCACACATGTGAAAGTGGGGAGGGATATCTTCAAAAGCTATGAAAAAGATTTTGTCTACGGATGTTTATAGAGGAATGGTTGAGGGGTTTGTTTCTGTTTTCCTCCTCTAAAGAGTCTAATCAGACTTGCACAGCTTAGAAATAAGAAGTGCAAACAAGTCCAAAACAGATGTCAGGTCCCAGTTTTCCTAAACACTCAGCTTCTGTTATTCATTGTCATAGTGTCTGGATTCCTATGGGATTTAATCCACCAAAACATGTTTCTTTACTGATGTCTGGGAGCCCTTTATGTACTGAAAAAGTTCTGCCTTTTTTCCTTTTTGAGTAACTTTAACCTTAACAAGAAATTAGTTCATTAATAAATGAAGAGGAGTGAATTAATTATGAATTGAAAATGGCAAAGATTGAGATTCTCTGCAAAATTTCTTTGTCGTATGTGCACACACAAACTAGAAATAAAAAAGGTCATATAGAAATAACTTCAGGTGAGGACAAGGGAGCAAGTGAGGAAACACTTGAAGAAGCAGAGCCTGAGGGTGTTGCTCTGGAGAATTTATGGCATTCAGTTTTGGGGTGAACACTTAAGCTCTCCCTTGCTTCAAAATGGGAGAAAACACACCTGGTTGTACTGATTAGTAAACTGGGAGTAGAGAAGAAAGGGGTAAAGGGAACAAGATAGTCATGAGAGTTCCACACATTTAACTTCTGCTTCTAGAAGCATAATAAAATTGTAGCAAAAACCATCTCTCTAAAGATATAAAACCATTTTGAGCAGGAAGTACTATGATTCTTATGAAAGTTGTTTTTTATCAGGCATGTTTTGAACTGTTCTTTTTGAAAGTACAGTAGTAAATCAGTGGCAGCAGCACATGAAATAAAATATCTTTGGATTTCATTTCAGAGTTTTATCTCATTCTATGAAATCAGCTAACAAAAATTAATTCACATTTACTTGAAAAGAGTAATACCACATGTTGCAGAATAAGAGCTGAAGGACAACCAGATGTATTAAAAATAAAAATATGTCAAGAAATATAGCTATTTAATGACTTGTTTTAGGGACTAATAATTTAGCAGCATAAGGAACACATTTCTTATGGAAATGGTTATACATATCCATGAGTTCCAAACATCCAAAGTAAATGGCAGGGAAAACACTGATTTAGAGTCAAAAGACTGGATGTACAGGCAAAAAAAACCCAACAAAATAAGAGAGTGACAATATAGAAAGATGTCTGTTAAAATGGGTGAAATAATTTTGTAATTACTACAGACACAGTTAAATATAACTTATTCCTCTCAAGAATGTCCTTAAAGGAAAAAATGCACAGGGAAATACTGAATGAAAGAAAACCTGTCCAGCAACAGTCTTCTCTATTTTGAAATTTTGGCCTTAAGGTTTGTGTTATTTATTATGTTAATTCCAGAGACTTCAGAGATCTTTCTTCCTAGAAATGGAATGTCTTGAAAAAAAATCTTTGGAGGAAACTGTGAAGTTTCCCTCCTCCAAACCATCTCAATTAAAGATTTCATCATGGAATCTGTCCTTACGTGGTTACAGATGAATCAGGCTTTGCTGGAGAGTGAATTACCAGATACATAATCAGCTTAAGGTGAAGAAGAGCAACAGAAATAGATGGAGTGACATATGGGAAAAGATAAAATGGCGTTAAAAAATGCATAGCTTGGCTTCAGGAATGACTTCATCTGTGATGGGCTTTGACGATGGTTTGCAGCTATTGGGAAAAGTGTGAAATAAAAAGAAGGAAAAGAAATTGTGTGAAACTTAGTGTATTTTTGTTTACACCAAGATTGAATTCAGCCATATGTTTTCTGCAGAGGTGGCTGTACATTCCTTTCAGCCTATACCCACTAGATTTTTCAACAGTTTATGCTCTGTGAATAAAGAGGGTATACACACCTAATATTTCACTAGCTCTTTGCCATCCATATCTGTACCTAGACCACATTTTTATAGGATGTGGAAGATTGTTATCTTCATTCAACAGATAGGAAGGCTTCCAGTGTGACTGCAGGAGCACATAGGTATCCCAGTGAAGGCTTGTGTATCACCTGCAGAGCACAGTGGAAAGCCATGCCAAGACTTACCAAGCATGGTATACTGGAAGGAGCTGAATTGCCGAAATTGGCTTCTAAATGTTTACACTAGAAGGGTGTGGCAGGGCAGGGAATTGAATCTGCTTGACTTCTCAGGTCCCATGATGTTACTGTGTCATGGTTCCTCTTTTTAATTAGACACATGGTTTTATTTGGGGCTTTGCATGATTGGAAATACTTCTGTGGTATGAAAGGAATCCTATCCTATGAACAGAAATATCACTCAATTCATCACTTTTACGAACAGGAATAGGTAAGCAGTTAGTCAGAGGTGGTGATGATGATCACCTTATTTTCTCCAGAAGGAACACAGATTTTTTAGCACCTGGAAATCTGTTAACTTCATTGTGAATGCTGCATTAAAACTACATGAGGCTGTGGTCAAAAGTGAATTAGTTTCAAATAATGTCAGCAATGCGGCCAAAACCTTCTTGCAACTTTACCTTCAGGCTTTCCTTCCTGCTTTTTCCGCTCAATTCTTGTCATGTGGTTGCTATGTGAAGCTGGTTATTGTTTTCTTCTCAGTGGGGCCAGGTGGTCAGCTTTCCTTTGTGGCAGTGTTAGGCAGTCAGCTTCCTGGTAGCTGGATGTCTTTTCCCATTAGCTGGCTGTTGCTTGTTAGTGATTGAGCTGCTGCTTTATGTTTACCGCTTTCTTTTCACAGCTCTCATCTTGTTTCTCCAGTTGACATATCAGTAGACTCCCTGACAATATCAAGTATCTCCTTGTGTTACCTCTCCTCCTCTTGCTGCTTCTGCTCTTTCCTGTGCTTGGCATGGTGGTTCTTGTTCATCTGGCTTATTGTTTGGAACAAAAATCTTCATATCCTTGCTGCTTTTATTTCTGAGTTTTTATTGAGCTATTACTTTATCTTTCTGTTGTACTGTTTGGCTTAAGATCTAAAATTTTACTATAGATAAGTGGGGCATTTTGAATTTTTTATTGCATATTTATTGTACATAGTAAGGCAATGGATAATTCTGGGTATGCCATGTTGGTTAAATTATGTATGTTTTATTTGTGCAAATGCTTTGGACATTTTGAGAGTTTCTGTTCCTAACCAACTCTCTGTGAATTTTATTTGTTAATGGTGTTAACAAAGACTTGAGACTGGACTTAATCATCTATTTCAGAAATGCAATAAAGGTAACATAATTAAGCTTCTTGATAAGGAAGCAAGATCTGTTTTCAGTTGAAAGATATAGGTTAATTAGAATGGAATGTAGATCAGTGACACTGCACAGCAAGGCTTTGTTTTTCAAACTCTGATCTTCAGAAATCAATATGTATTTTTCTGTTGGCTCTGGAAATGAACGAATAAATGGTGTGTTTTACGAAATCAAACTTTAAAGTAGGCTGCTACTATTGTAGAATCTTTTAGAAAAGAGATTGAAGCCAGAGTATTTACCTCAGTGGAGAGCATTAGTCATGCATTAATGGGCTTCTCTAAAATTTTGTATCTGTGTCACACAGTTCCATTTTTGTCAAAAAGGGCTCTCTGCCTGCCCTCTGTTTGCAAGGAGGGTGTCCTAAAACTATGACTGCTTCATGTATTCATATAATTATTTCTGTTCTGAGGAACAGAATAACTTAGGCCACTTAGGCCACTAAACAGCTTTTGCCTTTACATGCATTGACCATGTTTGTGAGATGAAATGACAGCAGGATGAGAGAAAATGTTCTGAGATATAGTGATATTTTATTTATATTTTTCATATATTTTAATTTCATTAACATTGTATGTGTACTTTATTGTATTGCCATTATGTGTAGTAATAATATGACAGCAATAGCTTATACTAAATTATTACAAAACCCTGGATTATGAGGGGTTTGCAGCAGCACTGTCTCCATTGCTTTCCTGATCACATGATTAAAGAATGAAATCATGTGACATGTGACATCCAAAACCAGTGCAGCTGGTGGGACTTGGATGATAAAGCCATCTTTGATCGTCTGAGCCTCAGTTTTGAATTAGGCACTAAGCCAGAAGGAATCTTCTGACTTATGCTAGAAGCCAGGGTGTTTTTTATCTTGAGTCAGTGGGTACCAGCCCATGACTTGGGCATTGGATTGCAGTGTCTCTCTCACCTCTTTGTGTCCCTTTTCATGGTTAAGACTGCTTGGCTCTTCCCATCCTATGCACAGTAAAATGTCAGCTATTCTTTTGTGCTGTTCCAGAGCTTTACTAAGACTCAGGCGCTGTCAGAGCTGTCTGCAGTCATTTGTGTGGGAGGTGTATGAGGGGACTTACGCATTAACTGTGCTGAAATAATTACTGTATTTGACTTGACTAATAAGTGGTATTTTTTGCAAAAAAAAAAAAAAAATTCTGGACAGGGGATAGAGGAGTATTTTACTCATTAAACTCTGTACTCAATAGTTCCACAAAGATGAAAATATAAAATGCTTTGATGAAAAGAAGCAATTACTTCTAAAAGATTGTAGGAAGCACTATTTATGAAATAGGCACAATTTGTTACGATTTTTTGTTGAAAGTTTAAACTCAGAATACTGAAGTCTTTGGAGAATAAAATGTTAAGTAATTCTGCAGTCTTATTTTTTTTTAGATGCTGCAGTTTCCCTGTGTTGCCATGGTAACATACTTTCTGTATAATTGCCAGGCTGCCTTACAGTGATGCAAATAAGTAAAGAAGTTGTCACATGGCATGACCTAGGCTTATATCTGAGTGGAGATTTACTGCCCACAGAGCAGCAATAACACCAAAGATATCTGTCACCTGCAGGATAAGGAATTACATGTTGCTGAAGTGCTGCAGAAACAAATGGCAGTGAATGTGAAGTGCTGGGACTTGCTGTTATGCAGAAGGGCTATAAGCCCTCCCCCAAGCCTGCTCCTGCTGAGCTTATTTTTTCTTATGCTTTACATGAGTGGAGGATCAGAACTTTAACAGCTAACACCAGCCCTAAGCATGTTATTTAGGAATTTAATTTGTCTTGTAGATACAAGAAGTCTGGAACAGAGATTTGCAAAGGAAGAGTTACAGCTCTGACACCAGCAAAATCTGGCCTCTTCTCTGAGTTAGTACTGGGATCCAAAGAACTCCTCTCCAAAAGCAGTGAAAAAAAGGGGAAAAGGGTGGGAGGGGGAGGAGAAAGGGGAAACCAAAAGGGAACAAAGGCATTAACATATTTTCCTTAGTTTCTGTTCAGTGAAGGCAGCGTTTACATCTTGCACACTTCTTCAGGATATTTTTGATGTGAATCGCAAACCCCAGTGGTTCCTGGGAATACCCCCTTACAAGAAATTTTTCCCTTAGCCAAGCTTTCTGCCCTCAGTCCCCACTGTATTGTGATGTGTTGCTCCATAAGGAAGAAAGAACTGGGGTAATATTTTAGTGATGAGCCCTGGGCATTTCTTACAAGCAATCTGAGAGTGCTCATCACCACATTCAGCTCAGGCTAAAAATAAGTTCCTTAAAATACAAATTTTAAAACATAGAAGTTGGAAAAGAAATTAAAAAAACCCAAACCCAATAAGCCACCAAAAACTGCAGTTCTGCATCAGTCTTGGCACTGCAAGAATTCCCTAGTTGCTCCAAATTACTCATTGTTAGGACACAGTAACTAGCTCAAATGTATACCATTTGCTTAGAGGTTTTCCTCTCTTATTTGACCTCTTTGTTCCTTAGTTAAGGATGAATTCTGCTAAAACTCCCTCTTTCACTGCCTCAGCATCTCTGCTAGGATGGGTGCTGGGGGATTACCCTATTTTGTTGGGGTTTTTTAGCTATTCTTCCTGTAAGATGTTCTTTTTGTCTTTGTTAAAACCATATTGTCCCTACAGTGAGTTTCTCTCACTGTGCTCAGTAGACTTCTTGGTTTTCTTAAGTATGGCTGTGCACTTACTTCCTTTCTTGTGAGGCTACTTGGACACTAGTAGTAAGAAGGGTGGTTTCTCAGCCCTTGCTTCAGGGGTTAGATTTATTTTCTCTTTCTCTCCAAATTTGCTTCTAATTAATTAGAATGGTAGCAACCTCACACAGATATTTCCACCGTATTCCTTAATTACTTTTCCTGGCTTCTCGCTCCTTCTTCAAATTACTTTAAGGCTGTAAGAGAGCTTCCTCTTCCTAGATTAGGAGGAGGATTCATTGCTCATGCACAACAGAGAATTTGTGACTTCCAACTTAGCATTAGCTTCTGTCTCAGAGACCATATGTGACAAAATAGGAAAAATAAAAAATCTGACATCTGCTTTCTGTTTGTCTGGGAAAGGTCTTGTCATTGTAATATGTATCATTGTAAATTGTGAGTTATTATGGATATATTATGACTGTTTTCTCCCTATGAAAGTGGATGTAGAGTACAAAAAATAGAAGTATAAACTAGGGGAGATGCTATACATAAAATTACAGAATAGATTCAAATTGCATATATCCCACAGCCTCATGGGAAACACAATAATATTTTTTCCTCACCCCTCTGCCCCTTTCTTATTCTTTTTCCTTTGAGGAGAAAGGTATGGTAATTGGATGGCTGTATTTCAAATCATGATTGGATTTCAAGAGTCACTTTCTGCTTTCACAGTATGGCTAGTCTTTGTACTGCCCTTCTTGTAGGAATGGGTTATGGATCCAGCTGGAATGGCAGACTGCAAAAAGCAATGTCTGAGCATATCTGACAGAGAGTATTACCTAAGAAAAACTGTTATCAATCTCTCCTTATCCATCTCTCCTGAAGGAACTGTGAAAACATCACTGTAAATATCCTGAGCATACAAACTGAAGTCCCACAGACTCACTACTGACACTCATGACAGGATAATTCAATTTTTATTATTCAGGACACACAACCTTATCAAAATCAGATTCTTACTTTTTATTTGTTTTAGAACTCTGATGTTCAAAAAAAATGCACTAATTGTCAATGAATAAAAATGACCATGTCCACATTAATTTTCTATTAAGCTTGCTTTAAAAAGCTCTGGTTATTTTAAATGTAGGAGGTTACATGGAAAAAAATTGTCTCTGAAGTTTCTGTACATGCCGCCATTTAATCAGGAAAATCACTGCAATTCAGAATCGTCTCATTATAATATTTTACACATCCCATTAAAAAGAATATGTAAGTTGTTTGAAGGAGGAATGATTTTGTTGTTGTCTTTATAATGGCATCCCGGTCTACTACTTGTACCCAATGCTAGTAATAAAGATAATAGTCTATAATTGCTATGTTCAATAAAATGCTTGTAAATGGGAACACATAAAATTATTGTGAACCTCAGTAAGGTACATGAAGATGTGCTTATATGAGTCTCTTGCGGGGAAAAAAGCTAGTATTTCAAACATAACACAGGAATTTTAAATTACAAGCTAAGTTTCTTTCCTTCCCTTTCTGATTATATTCTGTTTTGCCCTTTTTCACATTCTATTTTGTTGTCCATCCTCTGTTGCTCAAATGAGCCACTGATACTTAAAATACCAAGGGAAAATATGAGACATTTTCAACTTATGCCAACTCTTGTTTCATCCTCAAAATACCAGCAGAGAAATACTCTCTCCCTACTATTTCTGAAATAAAAAACAAAACGAAATGACCCAACTGCTATTTATTTTTTTTACTTTGTGAAATCAGCTTAAATTTCCATTTGTCACAGCATTGAAAATCAAGAAGCAAAGCTATGGATTTCCTGCCTGAAAATTGCACCAATATTTTTTTTAGATATTTTTCTATGAGACTTCAGTTTATGAGATCCAGTCTTAGAAACAGAGTGCCCAGATGCACACACATAGTAAATGTGCGTGTTTATCACCCACATCACTCTGTTCTGCCACTTTTATGACATGAATGCAGAACAGAAACCCAGAACCTCAGGAGTTCTTGCCCTGCTGTTCCTATCAAAGTGCTATTTAGTCTTGGCCATATTACAATGACATCTTGTTTCCATGCTTGTAACTCCTTCTGCAAACTGAGCAGAAAAATATTTCTTACAAAGTCGTCTCCCTGGGGTGTCCTAAGGATTAATTGCTGTAAGTGCAGTTCCTGGAACACATAAAGTTCCCTATAAGTATCCATCATTAAATGTTATATCGCCTCAAGTATTTAACCACATTAGTTTTTCTTACTTAAGTAGCCCCAGTGATATCTGTTTCTATTAATTATTTTTACTATTTGCCATTATTCTTAAATACAAGCTAAATGGCTTTGGCTGTGGGAAAGCAAATTCACCAGACAGCTGCTTTCTTCTGTATTTAAAGTACACATACCGCTGCCTTTCTTTCATTACTTCATTCACTTATGTTTATCTTTGTCAATGAATTTTTTACTCCAGTGATTTTATGACTCTTATTTTTTGTATTAGGGGAAATACTTTAAAATATTGGAAGTAAAAGAATTGCACAACCCAATAGTAGAGAAATTAAGTAGAAGAGAATCAAAAACCATCATATATCCTTGCAACTTACAGAGGCTTCACAGTTTCTGTACCAGTTTGAAGAATGAGAAAGGAAGATGTGCTAATGAAGATTCAGGAAGCTATGACTTGAGCTGGCATGCAAAAAATAAGTATGTTTTTTAAACCAATTCCATTAACTTCTAATTAGTTTAGCATGCAGTAAAACAATTCTCAGAAGACTGTTCTCAAAACTCACTCCTTATCTACCATTTTCTGCTCCTTCTATTCTCTAGAGCTGCTTCCTCTCTTCATGTGTAGCATTACATTCTCTGTCCTGGAGTCCTGTAGGCAGAGGGTTGCATTTCCTGCATTTTTCTGATTTCCTATTAGCATTTCTAGTGTATATACAAAGGAGTCTAAACATAATTAATACATTTTCCAAAACCAAGTCAACCCATCCTCGTCCCCACTCTTTCCACTATACAAGTGCAGTGACTCCCTCCATTAACTAAACAGAATTTAACAACTCATTTGGTTTAATCTGCAAGAAAAAACAGGTAGAGAAACCTAATGTGATGATCTAAATGAATTCCTCACCAACAAGGAAGGTACTTCATTCTTTCTGGTGATGTGGTCGCATTCCTATCTTCAGGGTTTTCTTTGTTTCATTCTTCTTAGCAGTTTATTTTGTAGTATTAGTGATGTCAGGATAACTCCAAATTTATGAGTCTTGTCTCTCTCATTTGAAATAAATAAATACATAGATAAGTGTCATCATGAAGCTGGTTAATTACTTAGGTCATTCATGGCTAGATCAAGATAACCCTGGTTCCTGCTGTGTATGAAATGTACTCAATATCTTCCTTGTCTTAAGAAGCATTTACTAGTATTAGAAATAATTAGGGCAGAATTCCTCATTATGTCTAAGCATGTTCCTTATCTGGGGGACACAAGCAGCTCTGTTGACTCCACATTCTTATTTGTAGCCTTAAAATTGAGTACCTTGCTGAAACAGAACAAATTGTGAAGATGCTAAAAGGGAAAAAAAAAGCTAATTTGCTCTAAATGAAAGAATATACAAGATACATTTTGATTTTGGGAAAAATATGCAGTCCTTTCCCACTCCACAGAAATAAACCTCAACATATTACACTTGCCAAGTACCAAAGGGATATTAAGGACTTACTACTTTCAAATTTAAAATATATCTTTGATATATCTTAGTTCAAAGCCTTGAGCTGCAATAAATTTCGGAATGTCCTTATCTGGCTTTTGATATGTCCTTGGCAAGGGCACATATACTAGGCAAATTAAAATCTTGGACATTATGTAGGAGAACTCTTATCCTGGGATTCTGTAAATAAATATCTTGTCTAGAAATTTAAACTAGCCTATACTCATATATCAACCTATTCATGTCTTAGAATATGACAAAATGTTGACTGTATGGAGCTGTCCAGAAACTGAAATTACAGGTGTTTGGTACACCAGAGATCACAACCCACTTTTTTCTGTACAAGCACTGATACATTACTATGCAGCCAATGCTCAAGGTTCAACAGGAGGACTTCCACATGCCCAAAAAATCATATGAAATAATCAGATTATTTCAGCAATTTTCCCCACCCTCTATTTGCTGCATAACCCTGGGTTTTTTTGTGCATTCTCTCACTTTTTTTCCATCCAAGAGTATTGTGCATTGTAGCAAGGGCAGCCATCATCTGGCTCCCAGTAGTAAAAAATGCAAAGCAGGTGGAAGCCAGCAAATTACCAAGACTGGGAAGAATTGACTTGGGTGAAAATAGCCAGAGTGTCTCATTTACTACATGCTAAGAAGGTTGCAGAAAGTGCTAATTACAGGTGTGAAAGATGAAAACATCTATGTCCTTCATGCCTCTTGGAAAGCCCATGCTGGATCTGACCATTCTCCTCCCAGACCAAGAGTTTTAATTATTCAGAAAAGAGCCTGAAATTAATCTTTCAAATTCATCTGTAATTCTTCCCTGGCACCTTAAAATTGCACTATATGTACAATTTTACTGCTCTCAGATCACCTTCTTTGAGTGTGGATATGGTTCTCTTGCGGCAAGCTAGAAGTTGGTTAAAAGAGCATGAAATTCACTGTTCTTCAATAAAATGTTAAGGTACAGGTTTAGTGGCAACTTCTCAGATCTCTGGCTAAATTAGGTTTTCCAGTAGGAACCTCTATAGATTCCAAACATGTTCATATATATTAGCAGAAGATAAATATGTAAGATAAAGATTTTGGCATCGTGAATTAGAATTGATACATTATTTTTGACTTTAGAGTTTGAGCTTGTGCCCTTATGCAAATTTATTAAAGATGATTCCATTGATATTGAAAGGCACTATAATAGAGTGATCTGTTCTCTGTACACATAATGGCATCTGAGACCAGCCATACCTGTTCAAGACCTGCTATTTCTAAGAAATCAAATTCTGTGAAGCATCACTGGGCTTGGCTGGGGTGGTGGAAGAAAGAGACTACAGGTTTCTTAATGGTGTGATTATCTGCCCATTGAAAGGCATGTTTTTACAACAGAAGAAAGTTTAAGTTCAGGAGAAAACTTGTGACTTACCCTTTTAAGTACTTTATGCAAAAGTTGGGATCAGAGATGATGAATCATCTGGATTCTGTCTAATGTAGTTATTTTGTTTTTAAAGCATTGTAAGTTTTGATATTAGAAACTTCTTTTCCTCTCATGACTTACTCATCATAGTGGTTCACTAACTGATGACAATGATCGTATGTAATCCTTTAGGCACTGAGTCACTCTGGAAATGTGAATTTCTTGGCTTCTTCTCAAGAGAAAATATATTGAAAAGACCAAATAGAGAAGATGGGAGAATAATGGTGTATTTCTTAGGATATCTGTAGGAGAGAAATTGTGATTATGAAACTTAGGGTTGACTTCCCAAATAACTTTGTCCTTACAAAGTATTAAGTCTGTCTCTGAAACTCTCCCTCTGGGGCAGTAATGACCTGCATTAGGAGTCGGAGACACATCTACCAATAGTCTGATAGTCTGAAAAAGCCCAATGCACTCAATTGTTCACATTAGCAAGGAAGTGCAGACAGAGTACATGTGATCACCCATTAGGCTAAAAATTCCTAAAAGCAAGCAAAAAAACCCAGGTGGCTGATGCTTTTGAATTAATAATATAGAAAGATGTGAACCACAGTGGTTCAGTTATGGTCCAACTATTTACTAAGTTTAAAAAAAATGGATGTCATTACATCTTTTGGGCATACAATCCATTCTGGAAAATTGATATTTTTCTGATACTTTTGCTCTAGGTTGCACTGGAAGGCATTCTATCCTGTGGCTTGTCTTGTCACAATAGATGAAATAAACTCTTACTTTTCATGTTTTTTTTCCTCTGTCTGTTATCTAAAAATAAGTTTGCTGCTTGTATCTTGATATACCGCTTTCCTCAATCTTGTACTCTCTTCACAAATGTGGGCCAAATATCGCAAACTCAAGATAAACAAAGCCAGAAATGTACACAACCAGATTAAAAATGAATCCTCTTTCTGTAAGGTATGGAGTCCTTTCCTCAAGCTGCCAGAATTAATTGAGTCTATGGACACATAGAATCACAGAATAAGTTGAGTTGGAAGGGACTCAAAAAGTTCATCAAATCCAACTCCTGGCCCTGCCTGGGCCACCCCTGAGTCACACCATGTGCCTGCGAGCATTGTCCAAACACTTCTTGGACTCTTTCAAGCTGGTGCTGTGACCACTTCCCTGGGGAGCCTGTTGAATTACCCAACCACCACTTGAGTGAAAAACCTTTTTTCTGTTACCTAAACCTCCCCTAACTCAGCTTATTACTGATTCAATGGTAATGAGAGTGAAGAGATCAGTGTCTGCCCCTCCTCTTCCCCTCACGAGGAAGGTGGAGATGGTGATAAGATCTCCCCTCAGTCTCCTCCAGGATGAACAGACCAAGTGACCTCAGCTGTCCTTCATACAGCTTTCCCTTAGGATCTTCCTAGCTGAGATTCTGTCCTGATATTAGGCTGAAAAGAAAGTTCATTGTGGCTAGTCAACGTTTAATGAGAAACAAATTCTTCAAATAAGAAGTAAAAAATATGACCTGGTATGTAAATTCCTTTATACACAACAGTTTGTGAACACATAATTAAACACTCATTCAACTATGGGCTTGATTTATGGCAGACCAACTTAGGAATATATAATCAAGTTCCAGTCTTGCCTATTTAATCGATTGATGAGAAAGTAACTTGTTGTAATTTAATAAAACTGAAAGCAACAAACGTTTTCAAAGTGTTATTATTTGTCTTGGGATAAGGATTATAAAATATGCAAGATGACCCTCATTTCTTGCTAGATTCCAAGACCCAGGCTGCTTTTCATGCATGGCTCCTTTTTTTCCTCAGTAGTAAATCTCAGTCTTTCTGTTTTGACAGAGGCTCAACATATTCAGGCTTGAAGTCTTATACATTGTGAGCATTCAAACTGATTTATTGTCTATTTTTTCCAAGATTACCACCACTTTCCCCACCTTTCCCCAGAAAAAAAAAATATGGCTGCTAATGTCATCTCCCTTCATTGTATTTGTGAATATATACACTCTTTCTTGGAATCTCCATATCCACTGCTCTTCATAACAACATCTAGAGCAATTTTTTAGTGGAATAAGTAGCAAGGAGAAAAATCATTACTATTCTTCATTTCTTAAGATATTTGTAAATGTTAACTAAAATCCTTTGTGCAAGAATTTTATTATAAGTGTATATGAGGTTATGACCACTGAAGAAATTGTTCAGTCAAAAAAACCCTCGGAGCAGAAACCGTATATCTGCTGGTTACACAAAACTTACTGTGTTTTATAAGTGAACACTGCACAGTGTCACTAGGGCTTCATTGCAGAATGTTGCTGTATATTTTTCAGTTACAGATAATAAATATAAATATGGTATCTAGACAGAAGTAGCTGAAGGACATACTGTATTTATTCTGGAACTTAGAGGAAGGTACAGAGTAATATGTTTGCCACTGTCTTTGCCTTTTGAAAGGGATTTGGTGCTGAGACATTATTTTTACTTGGAAAACTTCCTTTTTAGAACAGATTTAATTGTTAGAAAGCCATGTTGGTAGAGGACAGCCTTTGTGCTAGCAGCTGTCCTAAATCAGAGTGGCTGAGTGTGCCTCATATGTCTTGGCAGTGAGGATACCTTGTGCTACTACCAGAGAAGTTGTGGACGCCCCATCCCTAGAAGAGTTCAAGGCCAGGTTCAATGGGGCTGTGAGCAGCCTGGTCTGGAGGAAGGTGTTTCTCTCCATGGAGGGGGTTTGGAACTAGATGATCTTTAAGGTTCCTTCCAACCCAAGAGTTTTGGGTTCTATGATATGCCAGAGCTCAATGAAAAATTAGCAGCAGAAGCACCTCTGGTGGGAGGTGGGAGAAGTGGGAAGGCATGACTAGGAAAATGCAACAATGCAATTTCAAGATGAAGTTAAAAAGCCTTTTTGGGGAAAGATCCAAACAAGGCGGGCAGTAAAATCTCCAGCATGATGATAGCAAGGATTAGCATTGCCTAGCAGCTATTCATTTTAGTATTATATAGGAATTATAGCTGTGTGGCAAACCATGCACAGGGAGCAATTAGTGGATAAAAATAACATAAATCCAAAAAAAGGTGGTTGGAATCCAACCTAACTTCAAAAACTATTCTTTGTCTAACTAGCTAAATTGAACCACCTATTAATAATGCAGTAACCTTCTGAGAGATTCAGCCCGTAGATGCGATGCACTCTTGATATGCCCAGAAAGCAGTGTTCTAAAAGGATAAGCAAAAGTTTCAGACTACAGAGGTTTCTTGCTGCTTATGTACTTATGGCTCCTTCACTGGAAAGGATGCAGTAGGTATATGCTGAGACCTTACTTTTGACATGAGATTCAAGGTAAGACTGGATAGACATCACATCCTAAGTAGTAGAAAGTTCTCCAGTTTCAAACTGACCCATGCATCTAAATCTATTTATTAATTGTATTTTTGGGTCCTAAGGAATAAATCTTTCTTGTGTCATAATGTACATATGGAATAGTAGATATTGTTAGGTCTTACAAATCTCTGCTGAATAAAGATCTTCTTGGCTGACAGTATGTTTGAAAGTACAGATGAGCCTGTCAAATAGCTGATGGCTGACACAAAGGCCAGTCCTGCTCCTCCTTCTGCCTCCCAGTTGAGCACTTTTCTTTCTGGGTTACAGAATGGCCTCACCACGATGAGGTCCTGTTCAATGGTTAATTTATTCAGGCAGCTGAGCTGACAGAAGTTAGGGTACAGTTGTGTAGTTTAGGGTTTGGAATTGGTTCACTGCAAGTGAGACAAATGCTAAGGAAATAGTATAAGGAGAATGTTGGGATCACTTGACTGCAGCTGGTGGTTAGTTTCCTTTAGCTGTAATGTGAAACTGCCTCTTACTGGCATATAAAAACATATGCATGTACATAGATACAAGTAGAACAGATTATAAAGAAACAGTGAAGGGTTAGGCTGTATCAGTAGAACTGGGCATGAGATGGACATAGCTTCTCTGTCTTTATATTTACTGACATCTGTTGTCACCTCCCTTTTAGGATTTTCTTCCTCTTCACTCCTAGGGCTGCCACATTCCGAGCAGTATGGTCCAAACATCAGATCAACATCCTAAGCCAATCCGACTCTGGACAGTCTGGGGAAAGAGGGAGCCTTATGCCATTGACAGAAGAGGTGGCTACTGCAGAAAGGCAGTTGCTTGAGGACTGTGATTTTAGGCATGTATCTGTGCAGTGGGTGTACTGAGCAATCCTATCATGCCTCTATTTTGTTAACAAGAGGCCCAGAAACTGAGATCAAATATTGGTCTCCTGACTGTCTGAATTACTTAACTGATAGCTTGCTACCTGGCCCTGTTTTGGACCATACTGTCTCACTTGCTATGTCAAAGTCTCCTTAAACATATGGACATTTGCCTCACTGGCTTTTATTTAGCAATGTAGACATAGCTTTTGTGATTAAGAGAAAAACCTCCGGGGGAAAATGCTCCGCATATCCCACAGCAGTAATTTTATCCCAGTCATTTTAAGCAATAATCACCTTTCGTACTCCCTCTGATGAGTCAAGTACTTCAGCATGCAGGACTAGGGTGCAAGCTCCCTTCCCCATGTCTTATGACTGATGTGAGTAGGTTTTGCCTCTGCAGGCATGAGGTTTCAATTGTCAGTCCATGAAGAAGCTGGGCTCTTGGCTGAGGACTTAAGTCACAACCAAGCCCAATTTATGTATCAGAGAATGTTGCTCAGCTACTAGTTAATAAACCTGATCTTGGCATTCAAATGACATTTCCTATCACATCTGTGAATGTGGCTGACGTTTTGGATCAGGTCATGGAGTGTGTTTCCACACTTATTTTCCTTCAGTCAAATCAGCTATTGAAAGAAAAGGGAATTTTATCTGAGTCATATAATAAACCCTCAGGTCACATGTTGACACCCTTGCATTCTAGGTACCTCTAATATCTAGGATCAACCAGCAATCCTACTGCTGTTAATTAATAATGAGGATGTGACCTCAGAAAAACCAAAAATATCTGGACTCTTATGAGTGTTTGAAAATACAATTCTCTGAGATAGAGGCCCCACTAAATAGTGTAAGTGCTACAAACTTTGAAACAGTATTAAAGTTAGTATATTGTCTCTTGTTCCTCTTGTAAACATCTTGGATAGAATTGCATGAAGAAGCTGACTGGTTTAATTGAGACACATCAGAAGGCAGTGTTCAGATGTTGCTTTAATTACAACAGAAGGAAAAATAGCAATAGCAGAATGTACTTGAGTAGTAATTTCAGCAGGTACATCTGCAGTAATAAGAAATCTCATTCTTGCTTATCATTGTCAACAGGGGGGACATTGTTCCTTCAGCTCTTTCCAGTGAATCACCAGATTATCACAAATCAGTCCCCAAGTGCTATTCCAACAGCACGAATTGGAGAGACTAGCAATTTTCTGATGTACTCTCTATCTGTTCATTTTAAAATCTGTTCATTTAAAATGGCTTTTTCCAGTGCATAATATGGGAAATTAACTTCCTATGTCCTCCTGTTGCCACGATAGAAGCATTCTTTCCGGGGAGCAATATCTCCTGGACACGCACACTGCAGAGATTTTCCACCACCACATGTCAGCACAAAGACTACAATGCCAGTCATGCTGGTTCCTGTGCAATAGTGAATGGGAAACAAGGAACTTGAGATGAATCTAGAGACCAGAAATGCTTATGAAGTGTCCACATAAAAAGGATGTTCATTTGGAACAGAGTGTAAATTGAGCTGAATGATAGACATATGATAGGACAGGATTTCTATACGTTTTCTTTAAGATGCCCAAGCACTTATCCCTGATGAGAGGGAGCTCAGACTGGTCACCAGGGCTGAACATTAAGCAATGAGGGCATGTTCCAGTTTGGTGAAAGTTTTAATTGCAACTAAGCATAAAGACTCAAAATATTTTTAGTGTCTCTTCGGATTCTTTTAAGAGCTGAAATTAAAATTTCAAAGGAAAAAGTGATCTTTTTCGGGCTCTAAAAAAAGGATATATTCTTGCATAAAGAAAGAAAAAGCTTGCCTTGTAAAACATGCAGGGTGGAAACTACTTCACCCATACACATACTTCTGCATACCAAGCCCTGTGCCGGTGGTGTCTCAAACACATCTAAGAAACTGTGTATTCAGTTAGAAAGACAGTGTCTATAGGATGTCTAAGTGCTGGGATACACTGAATTTAAATGTTTTATCAGGAGTTTCTTTCTTTTTGAGATAAAGCACTTTCAAGGGGAAAAAAATTATAACTAATGTCAGTAATTTGACATTCCTATGTTCCTATCTCTTTTCTGATGTTGAAGCTAAAACCTCATTTTACAGTAAAATAGTGCCTTTTGAGTAGGACAAGGACAGTGAACATGCTATGGATGTATTTCACAGAGCAGCTGAAAAAGACAATCAATTCAAATGAATTTCCCTTCCCTCCTCATTCTAGTACCCAAACATTGAATTGACTCAGCTATAGCTATTGTGAAATGTCAATCTAAAATGTTAAAATGAGATTATTGGAAATACTTGTTGAAATATCTTGACTGCAAGTAGGCAAAAATAATCCAGGCTATAATTTTACAGTGCAGTGTTAAAATTTGATTATATTGTACTCAGATTGCTTTACCCTGTACAACTTGTGTGATCTTTGCACAAAAAGCAGTCATTTATTTGTTTAGTAGTGCCTGTGGGATGGAAGTAAATATTGCATATCAGGGCTGAAATGTGCAGTCCGTGTTACAAAAGTTCACTGGCAAAGATACTTAGGAGATGGAATAGCAGTCACATCTCTTGAATTCAAAGACAGAAAAGATTCCTGTTGACCATGATGACGGAACTGATTAAATGGCTTTTCAGTCTACTTAAATAAATTAATGCTAAAATGAACTTTATTGAAAAAGGTCCTAAATAAACACAATTTACTAATGTAAGTGGTTTCAAATAAATCTGACATCTTTGTGTCCCTGGCTTGAAATTAAATTTAAGATTTTTTTTTTTACTCTAGTTGTCTCTTTAAACCTTTCTTTGGACTGTACCACTTATTAAAGATGCAAATGCACCAGAAAAAAACTTAGAAGGTTATAGCAGAAATATAGGTATAAATTCAGAGGAAGAAAACCTCAAAAATTCCTTTGTTTGTCTCTTCCCACATTTGATTGTTTAACACACTGATTCAACCTTATTAGTCATATTAAAACTTTACATAAAATCTTATGCTCAGCATCTTAATATATTGAAACAACAAAGGATACAATCTCTTTGAAATGGCTGGGGAGACATTTGCTTTATATTCTAAAATGAATTTTTATGAAACTCCTACATGTGAATGAGAAGTTGGGCTAACAGCTCTTTTAAATACTCTTGTGAACTATCTTTAAAAACCAGTGCTTGCTTTGCAACCACCTCTACACAGCACAGATTGCATTTTCATGCAACACTTTCCTGTGTTGTTGCATAAGCCACTGGATTTTAAACTTTTCTCCAAAAGATGTTTTGTGTGACTTGTGTATCAGACACCTTTCACAATAGGAAGAGAACAATATTTCTCTGCTGCACAAGAAATTCAAACACAAATTACTTCATTTTACAGTGTGTATGATTTGAAGTAATACACTGATTAAAAGCATTTGCATCAATGGGAAACGGAGTCTGCACCTATAGGCAGAAGCTTGGGCATTAAGTTCAAGTAAGGATTTACAGATTTTCGTGTTTTCACTTTGCTAGCAACTTACATGCTTTCTACTCTGCCAAAAGTGGAATGGATGCTGAGATTTTCTGTACAATTGGAGCAACTGTCCTTGAAAATACCCACCCACCACTCTTCATCCAAATTAGACAAATATGAAGCATATGGGGAAAAGAAAAAGTAACTTAACTTTTTTCTCTCTATTTTTTTTCCCAATCAAATTCTTTAGAAATCTCTGTGAGAAGTACAGAGAGTAAAAACCTTATGTGTGTGTGCGTGTGTGTGTGTGCGTGTGTGCATGTGTGCATGTGTGTGTGTGTGTGTGTGTGTGTGTGTGTGTGTGGTGGGGGTTATTTGTGCATTTGTTCTGGAGTTTTGTTTTCCTCCAGAACACATCCCTTCTGGAAATATCTTGTACAAAGTTTATGCAAGCTGAATTCTGAACATGTCTTGATAGCAATACCCAGGAATCTTCTCATGATCTTCATCCTGTTTGTTTCTATGTAAAGCCTGTGGTCACATAACTGAGATGGTGTTTCCTCTGTTGCATGTTGATAGAAAAGTTTCCAAATTGTCACACAGAAGTAGGACAGTGACTGGGGTGCCATTATGGGAGAGGTGGATCGGAATGTATTTGGCAGATAAATATCTTCCTGGAATGTAAAAACCAAGTGCCTCAGTATTTTCTAAAAACGAATAACTTGCTTGATTTTTAAAGTAGCCGTAAGCTCAGGAGAAGATGTGTGTAACTACAGATGGCTGTTCTGGACATTGTTTGAGCTCTCCCTCTTTCTGCACACCCTGTGTGTTGAGGCATCTAACATGAGGTCCAGATTCTGGTAAAGTCCTAGCTTGGATAAACCTCAACTGCCTGTCTCAGCATGGAATGCCTAGGACATGGTGACTGCGCTCCCCAACGAATGGAAAAATGAGGGACAGGCCAGACCATGACAGGTCCATTTTCCTCCTGGGTGCCCTGTCAGAGGTGACTTCTGTATGTGCAGAAGGGAAATTTGGTCTCCAGATTACTACTCTTCCGGCTGTAATACACGTGCATAGAGTTAAATCAATTTATTGAGTTTCTTGATATGTTTGCGCTTGACTGATAGAAATAAAGAGACCCTAGCTTACTAAAGGAAGAATTTCTAATAGTTATATCCCTTTAAAGTGAACCACTATTGGCAAAGCTCTGATGAGAAAAGACACAATTCTCTTCAATACGTGTAAGCCAATTCTAAACAGTTTAATACTGTTTAAAGGGGAATTATATCCTTTTGCCTTTAGTAAGGCCTGTAAAATCAAATGGTACAGCTAGAGCCACAGGACACATTCACTGGTTGGTTGCAATCAAGACAAGTCTTGGACACTATGGTGGGTTTTAATTTGTAAAGTCTATGGGTTCCTTTCTATAAGGGTCTGAGAAATGGAACCATGACATGTTAGTAGGCTTAAATTCACTATATATCTCCACTAGGAGGATTCTAGAGGTCTGCAAATTGAAAATGTTTGAAACTAAACTGCCTTAGGTCATTATATAAAAGGAGGAACAGAAGGAGGATAAAAATACGTATTTCAAAGCTTTATTTTGAAATCTTAGCCGTTTATTTGAAGCATAAAAGTATACAAGTTGAAACAGTGATCACTGTGTCTTCATAGTGTTGGGGGAACTAGTGGTCCAGACTGCACTTGTTAAATGAAACAGAGAGAGCCAAAGGCTTGCCTGGCAGGTAAGGGAGGTAGAGGAAGGGAAAAGAATGCTGGGCACTGTCTGAGTGCTAGTGTCAGCCTATACACAAACAGCCTCGATACTGCTGAGATTTAGTTGTATTGTAGTTCCTGTATAATTAATTCATTTAAACCTGGAGAAATGTCTTCATCATTTTAAATCTAAATAAACCCCTTCATCCATTAGGGCACGATACATCATTTTGAGGTATGTATGCATTTTTTTAAAGCTTGGGCTTTCAAACTGAGTCTCCAGGTGGACAGCTTTCATGCTGCAGTTTAGTATGAAAAGCAAAACTCTTTACCTGGCAGCAGCACTGTCCTGGAAATGCCTTTCCGGCGTAACTAAGGCAGCTTCTGCTGGGCATAGCATGACTCAGACATCAGCAGTCCCTCTCCTGGCCAAGTGTGTGAACAACCATTCCTTGAGCTCCAGGAGACTTTTTTTTTTTTTCTTCCCTGATATTTCATTGCTTTTTGCTGCAGAAAGGCATATATTCTAACTTCGAGTGTTGTGAACGTCCTACTACATTTATCCCTACATTTTCTTCTTTAAAATGGGAGAACTGTCTTTTACAAAATCATAAAATAACATTTTGCAAAAAGCTTTTCTGTACTTCTGATTCTTAATTCTGGGTAAGGACCTGAAAGTGAGTTGATAGAGGTTGTAAGCTACTCCATTAACTGTATCCCATATCAATAACAGCCCAAAGTAATTGAAAACTGTTTGTTCTTTTTATTTATACCTATTTATCATCTTTAACTAATCAAGGTTAAAAACAAGGCTGTAGAATTCGTTGGGGAATACAGGTCCTTGTGAGACAAGGAAGGGAGGGGGGATTCCTGGCCATTAAGACTGGCTTTGACAGATGATCACACTGTAGGAAATGTACAAATATTCAATCCAACTTTAATATAGCAAAACAACAGTGTCCAATCCAGCTAGTAAAGGAGATTTTTCAATGGAGTAAATACTTCTGTCCCCCTTCCACCTTTGTAAAACTGACTTCTCTCTACTAAAAAGCACTTTTGTTTTACATTTTTTTGTTTCAATGACATACAATTCTATGTGCAGGTATCTCCGAATCTCTGGTTTCTACTTTTAGCCTTAGATATTGAAGTCCCTAATTGAATTAATGAGATAATTTTCTTTCCTTATTATGGTCTTCTATTAACCTTTCTCATTTCTCTGAGATTTATTATCTATTCTTTGCTTGCCAGTGGCTGGAATACGTTTGCCATTTGCTCTTGAGTGTTCTGGGTACAGAAGGAAGGATATGGATTCTAATCACATTCATTCTTAAATGACTTTGCTAACATTTCCCATTCATTTTTTACTTTCCATCCCTTTTGGGATGGAAATGAACAACACATATCTGCTTAATTAAAATCAGGCCTAATCAACCACAGTTTTTTAGTGTATATCTTTCTATCTATCTATCTATTTATCTATCTATCTATCTATCTATAAATGGCTTGTTCTCTCTAATAGAGAAAGAATAAATTTGAGGTACTAGCATTTCAAAGAAATTCTAGTGATGCTGTAGGGCCAGTAATTTTTAATATACAGTAAAATGATAATGAGATGCTATATTATTATTTTGTTATAAATACTTTGACTGTTCTGTAGAAATACTCTCCTGTACTGTTCAGCAGAAAATCTCCAGACTTGATCTTCACCCATGTATATATTTTCATGAACCTTGAGAAACATCACTTATTTCTGACTTCTGTCAGTACATATCTTACTCTTCTGAGACATCCAGAATATATGTTGTTAAATATAAAATATAAAACATGAAATATAAATATAAAATATACAACTGTGATGTCACTGAATCCATATTAAGCCTTAAGAGGAAAATCCTAAACTTAGAAGACAAGGGAAAGGACTGTAGTTTGCTCTCTGTGTCTTTTGGAAGAAGGTAGATTTTGTCTCAACCAGCTAAGAAATCTCAAAAAAACCATAATTTTGTGTTTAAAAGCTCTAGAGCAGGCATGGTAACATATTTTAATGTATCTTTTTCATAACCATAATGAGCTGGCATAGTGAGGTGGTTTGGAACAGGGCAGGTTTCATGTATAAGGAATCAGTATATATTATTTGTTTGAAAATAGAATTTTCTTCGAGACAGCTCTGTCTAAAAACTGGATAGTGGTGGTATTTAAATATCTGCACAATAGATGCTACCAGTGTTGGCAAACTAACACTCATGAGCAGTGTCTGTAGGCTCTTATGATAAAGTGTACTCCTCAGTTTTGTATCATATAAAATTATTGCTAGCCTTAATTAGATTTTTTTTTCTTCTACCACCAAGCAGTAGTGCTGAAACAGTCAAGATGTATAGAAGCAAAACACCTCACTCTCCTCCTGCCTATTGCTTTCCCAGTCAACACTGCCTTTCAGTAGAAAATACAGTTGAAGATGATAAAAGAGGGGTTTCCAGTATTTTCAAAGTTTAATCAAAGAATGAGAAATACATCCCAAAACAGCAAGCATCCAGCAAAATGATGCTCAAACAGCTGTTTTGCTCCCTTTTGCAGTTGTGTTTTTCTCTCTCAGTCTCCTGTTGCAGCTGTTCCACTTTGTAAGAAACCCTCTACTTTCATGGGTACATCTTTTCAAGACCTGTGGTTACCGACGCCTTTTTTCCTTCAGCAGCAACATCTCTTTTTTCCTTTGGTGTTTCCTAAAGACACCTTCTCAGAGCTTCCTACTTCTCTTTTCCCCCCTTTCTTCAGCCTTCACTATAGTAGGCACAAGAAAAAAACTTTTGACTTTCATCTACCATACAAGTAATCCTGTCTTTTCCACGACCCTTTTGGACAGATGTTCCAAGTTTCAATTCCTTCTTCTGAAACACCCACTTAAAAGCTGATCACTATTATTCCTGACAGGACCACATAAGCATCTTCTACTGAGGTATTAAACTTTATTTCTCCTGCAAAATTCTTCCTGGTGTCTCCTAGGATCACAATTGCTTTACAGTGCCACTTTACATCAGTGATTTGGAACAACTTCTCTGTGTCTGATTAATGAGCACTGAATTTAACAACAGTGTAAAACAAGCTACTTGCAGACATGGGACACGCTGCTTGCTGAAGATCCTGACCCAGCTGGAGCATCCACCAGACACAACCACCTGAGGGGTACCCAGCATATCTGGACTCCTGCACACGATCCTTCGACAACCTCCCTGCATTCATGCCCCTGTTCCTAGTGCAGGAATAGTGGGCATTATCTCCTGAGTTGACTTTGAGGATCTTGAGGACTCTTTCCCTTCTGTGAACACAGTGAAAACTCTTCCTTTCTCTTTCCCAGTTCCTTGTATGCCCAGATTTATTTCTGTTCCACTTGCCTTTGATGTTTCATGCCTTCTGAAAAGAATATAGTAATTCACAAGGTCTTAACTATTCAGGGCCATAAATGCTTCATTTTAAACTGTTACCCTTGAAGTCTGTGAACTCCCCCCAAGTTCAGCATTAATTTTCCTGGGTTACTTGCCTTGAGTTAATTAGTTCTCTGTGCTCACTGCCCACATCTTTGATTTGTTTTAGAGGTTTCCTTACTTGCTCAGAAAGATTTCTTCTTTCTGCATGTGAGTGAAATGTAAAAATGGTCTTCAGTATTCTGCAAGGTTATTAATTCAGGAAGATGAAAATCATATTGTCATTCTCTCTGGGGAAACCTATTATTATATCACCATTAAATACTGATTAAATATACATTGTCCTTGTATAAATAGATTATGTTAATAGTCTTTCCATGATCTTATAATACTTCAGGATTATTCCAAAACCAATACATGTAGAAAATTCCATTTTTTAGTTGATAATGTATTAATTTTCCTCCACATAGTCCATCAGATAATAGATACAGGAAAGAAATTGTGGAGCATATGCAAAACTTTAGATTTTAAATAAGTTTCATAAATGCTGTATGAAAATCATAAAGTTTTTAGGGGGACTCATCCTGATCTATCCAGTATAGAGCAACCTGCAGACAAAGCTGGGTTAATGGCACTAAAGCCATGGAGTTACCTACCATGAAATGTTCATCCTGTCATCTCAAAATTGCAAATGTTATCAAGCAACTTTTGTTGCTCATATTGCCAAATTCCACGCTGTTAACAGAATCTGAGCTACTTTGAATGTTCTTCACATTTCTACCCCTAACAATTGCAGTATACAGATGTTCTCACTCAAACACAGGTATTTGGGTGGAGTAATGTGCTAGTCCCTGCCATTCTTTTGTGAAATATATTGTAAGGACTCACCTTCAAATCAGTCTCTGAAGTGAAAGCCCTCGGAAAGAATTATGGGCCTTGTGGAAGTCAAAAGAATTGGTTGGAATTTTAACACTACAGCTTGGTTTTCCAGGTGACTGGAATGAAGAGATACATAAAAACTTAGAGAAACAAAGCAACAATATGCAACTGGTTGCATATGATTAATTTTTTACAAAGTGCATTTTGACAGGGTTGAAGTGCAAAACATATAAAGTAATGAAAACTGTAAACAAGCAGACTTGTTTAAATAATATGTTTGAATGGTATTCAGGATCAACTTAAATTTACTCTTTCATCTTCAGCCAAATAAAACCATATTGCGTCATTTGAAAAGACTTACATGGCTTTACAAGTACTGTTTATACTTTTTGAGACTTGTTCTCAGTGCTGCAGGTGTATTAGTGAAGTACAAATTTCTTCATTGACAAAATATTTTTTTCAGTTCAAGGGATGGAACACCAAAAACTCATTTTACATTTAAAATAATGTTCACAAAATTAAATTAAAATTATTAATAACAATTAAATTCGAAATAGTAATTTTCCCAGAGTTTTGATGATGTAACAGAGGAGCAACTTGAAGTCCGTGATGTTTTTCTTAAAATGGAACAGGCTGGTAGAAAATGCAGGAAGCTGAGAAGAAAATTACCCTGAGAAAGAAAGATTATTGGTAAGACAGATGTATTTAAATTAAAAAAAAAAATAGTCTCTTTGAATAGCTTGATCCATTTTTAAAAAATGCATTATGAGAATTAATTAGAGGAAACACTGTTTGTACTGAATTACAGATAGACCTGCTGCTGTGCGGAAAAAAAAAAATAATATCTCCCATTTCCTGAATGTACTCATGAGAGACTGGATTGAGTAACATAAAACCAGGGAAGAATGATGTTCTCTGCAATCCAAACTACTCCAGTGAAAATATGTGAAAGCTACAAATCTGCCAAATTGGGCTGCAGGTACATCTCTGACACAAACAGTGCACAAAGACTACCTTGCATGTTTTCTTCAGTTTCTTGAATATAAGCTGTTGGTGTTTTTTGGTAGACTAATCTCTTAGTTAGCTACATATTTTAATGTAGGCTTTAAGTTCAGAGTGATAGGTCCTTATACAAACAGAATTCCCTGCTAGTACTTTAAAATTTCAAAAACTAAATAAGACTCCATTCAGCTACAACTTTTTTTCCTTGAAGAGAAACTGACTGGGAATTGTAACAGCCACCAACCCTTTTTTTTTTCCCCAATGGAAATAATCCTGTTGGGCAAATGCATAATTAAAAAAGTACAAAGTCAAGGATATGGTGATATGAGGTTCCTGGTGAACTGTTGGCTGTGGTAAATGGTAAGCAAAAGGGAAGAGTGAGAATTCTGTGAGGAGTGTAAAGTTGGAAGTAGCCAGCACTGGGGAGGATCTTGCCCCAGCTAATAAGCATTGTGATATCATCTCTGCTTTTCAATGCAGCGGCAATTGGGGTTAGCTAAAAGTTTCCTTCATCAAATGTGGTCCTGCACTCCCCAGGCAGGGCGGGGAAGGAGCTGTCCCTGTGCACCCATAGCATGCCTCAGGCTTCCTAGGGAAAAGGGACTTGCCATGCACCAGATCAAGCCTCTGAAGCCAGGTGGCTCAGTGAGAAAATTGTGTGGAGAGAAAAGGGAAGCCCAAACAGGGGAGAGGGCCCTGTTGCCATGTGACCAAAATGTGGCACACAACTTTGTCCACCCATGCCATGGACTGGCCAGGCCAAGGTGAGAACCTGTCCAGGCTCTTAGACAGACAACAGAGACCATCAGAATGGGGTCAGGGCACAAAGCCAGGTACCACAGAAGTTTTCTCAAGTTTTCTCTTCTCAAATAATCTTGGTCATGTTTAATGAACTCTTACTCTGGGCACCCCTTTTTGTGTGGGAAACTTGAATAGCACCATGCAGAGCTTTTGGGTAACACAGTGCTTACTTTGTATACAATAGCATATTATTTTTATTGCAGATGCTCTCTTGTGTCCAGGAGTGCTACCCAGATTCTCACAAAGACAATACTGTGTTGACATAAACAATCTGCCATGTGAAACTATTTATACATTCTCACTACATCAGAGAGATATGAGGGCAGCTGTTTTTCCTTCAAACTTCCTTTGCACTTACAAGCAGTTTTGACTCAGCTTTGTGGAAATGAATATTAAAAAGCAGCCCAATTTTCTCCCCCTTTGGAGCATGGATGGCTACTGTAGACTCACATATGAAAGAAAAAGCATGTTTTGGATTCCCCTAGTGAGTCATCACTCTTTCACTGGTGATTCACTGCTTGAAAGGGGAGGAAGGTAAATCAGGACTGTTTATGTGAACTGTCATCCATTTATCTGGTTATTTATTTATTTTGGCCTGGGGCATCCTCAAAGCAATGGAATGCAGCTGTACTGACAGCGGCCAAAGTCTGAAGCTTTTTCTCAGACCCTGAGCTGTACTTGGCACCTGCATATATGGAAGGGAGTAGAGATGAGATGGAGAACCTTCACCCACATAAAGACCTCTTGCACTGAAGCATGGAAGAGTAAAGGATGGGTTCATGGTGTCAGTTTAAGATATGCTAGGAGAAATCATTGGGTAATTCAAACTCTTCCAGCAGGGGAGGCTGAGAACCCACCTATACAGCTCCTCAGGATGTGGGGTTCGTCTCATTTGCCCAGCTTGGAAACTTCCTGATCTTTCTATCTGTTGGTGTAGCAAGGGGCAATTTAGGAAACAGCAATACATAGAACAGGCACTGAAATCCAGCAGTTTGTTTATGCAATTGTCTTTACTATGATTTAATTGTCATCCTGTATAATATGTCATCTGCAGTGTGCTGAAAAGCTAAATTCTTCCTTTAAATGCATAAAAATACTGTAAGGGTAGTTAATTAACCCAGATATATTTATATATAGCTCCATCCTTTTGCAAAATGTGAGCAGACCGTTATAAACTACAGCTACCCCCCTAAGCAATTATATGGTTTATGTTTTTTTTCTCAAAAACATGGGACATAGCACAGCACTTTTCCTCCTAGGCTCCATAGATGAAGAAGCTACATTCGTGTTAACTCAAGTATGGAGTAATGTGACTTTTTTTTGTTGTTCTTGTTGAAGCAAGGCAAGACATTTCATGTTAGAACTGTCTTTGGATTATTTGTTGTTAGTGATAGAAGAACACCTTTGTGTGTGTTTTAGCTAACATTAGTCAAAGACAGGAGGAAGCTCTTTGAAGTCCTGGGAGGCAGAATCATTTTTAAAATGCAAACTTTTTGCCACCCAAGATAATGTAGTCTTGGATGAGCAACAAAAGATTTCCTGACTAGGAGCAGTTATTGAACAGACTGCTAACTGAATTCTGGCCATTTTTTTGAGCAGCACTGAAATTAGGCCAAAGGATGAAATTTTTTTATAAGAAATTTAGAAAAGCATCCATTTTTTAAATTTAAAATTTAAATGCCTTCTTAGTAGGGATAAACACCCCGTAATTATTTTCTGCTCAAAACCTGGCACTGCCAGAACTGCCAATTTCAGCAATTTTCAGGAAATCTGAAGGTCTGTATTGTGCTTCTTGTTCTAGAGTGACTTGTGCTTTTTTACAAAAGACAGTACTTTTTGAACCAGTTTGTCTGAAAAGTTCATCCTTCCTTAATCCCTTTGTTTGTCATAATATACTCCCTTTAGCTTTCTGCTTGTCTTTACTGATCTTTCGTGTTACTGAATCCCCAGAAGCAGAATTTAGGTAATTAACTAAGTATTTTAAACACAGAAATATCAGTGCTCCATTGTGTCATCTGCCTACAGCCTGCATTATGGTGGAGGAAAAAGATGTGCAGAAGCACATTCTCTAAGAAGTTGTCTGAGGTTCTGAGGCTTAGGCAAATCCTCTGGTCATTCACAAATTCGTGTGCATCAAATATTATTAAGGATGGCCAGTATTAGCTAGTGAGGAGGGGAGATGAGGCCTTTGTGGAAACAAAGATAACCACTGACAGCAGATTCCTTCTATTACCAGGCTGCAAAGTCAGCACGTGGCAATTCTGTAGGCAACACAAAGTGGCAGAAGTCTAGTGTCTGTCTTTTCTTTGTATTCGTGAAAAAAGGGTTGATCATAACTGGCCCTCTGAAGTTTCCCAGAATATAAATCTCATTTTAGCAATAGAAAGGGATTTTGTTTTGAGCTTCAAAATGTATTAAAAAAAACCCCTCAAAGTAGTTCCATGTTGTAACACTGATTTTTAGAAATTAAGTATATTTCTATCCCTCTAATAAACAAGCTCTACTTTCCCCAAACTGGACACCTGAAACTTGAAACATCACAGATTGTGTTGCTTTATATTAAAAACATCTTCAGAGTCCAAGGAATACTTGAGTGAACAGCTGAAAGGGAAACTGTATTTATACAAATAACGCAAAAGTAATTATATTTATAGAACAATTTAAGATACATTTTCATTCTCAGCATTCTGTCTTGTCTACTCAACCAAAGGTCTCATTTTGCTGTAAATTCATTTTTAGCCATAACTTTAAAACAGAAAACAGGAATTTACAGATGAAGAGAACTGTTGCTTTTGTAAGAGCAGACCTGCCCTTCCTCTCAACTCAGAGTGAATAGTCAGTTCTATTTATCTGAGCTGTCCTGTCCCAGCTGGTGAATGTGTTGTATTGCCCTCTGTTGCTTGTCTTACATTTCTCCCGCCAAGGAAGATCTACTCTAAAAGGATGATGCAAGTTTCACTACTCCTGGTAGACAGCAAAGACTCTCTGCTCACTCTTTCTGTAGATATCTGTGCGTTTGGAGAAAACTAAAAATCCTCATGTGGTATTTAAAGTTCAAATCTGGGAGAAGTATGATCCTGGGAAAGAAGTAACATTCATCAATATTTAAGGTGGGAAAGCTCATTTCAATTTCCTGTTCTGTTGAACTTCTCAGTGCACATTGGAAAGTAACTTAAAGCCGATTACACTCAGCTGAAATAAAGCTGGCACTGGCCCTTTGCTTTTGCCCTTCAGTCAGGAAGACTGTATGATAGCCAGAGATTTTGAACAGGCACAGCAAGTCTTCCCAAGCCATAAGTGTCACAGACTGAAAAATCTAAGAGGTGCTCAGACCTTACAACAGTGGGTACTGCATACAGCTGTGAGATTTTCCTTGCTTTCTTGTTATATTAACATCTAGTGTTGTATGGTGCATCTCAAAATAATTTCAACTCTCTGAGAAATTTGGGCTGCAATTTGGCATATAAGGAGGAGGAGTTTTGGACACCTGAGCCTTTTCTTCTTACAGAAATATGATTTCCATCAACATTTCACAGGGCTCCTGAAAAAAGCCAAACAATTCCTTCTTTTTTCTCAGATTAGCAGTCATGTACCTGCATGATGAGCCAGTCTAGGGACTGAGTAGGTCAAAACCTAATTCATCCCTTCAGCATTTTATTTAATCATTATTTACAGAAATAAAATAACATACATGTTTAAAATTACATAGAAATTATGTCTTGGATACATATCTCAAATACTTGAATTTATATTTAATGAACATAAATAGAATTTTTAAAAAGATAAATTAAAGTCTACCAAAAAATCAATATAATACTGAAATATGTGGTATGACTTTTTAGAGATAAAAACATTTATTAAAAAAACATAATTAATACTTAAAATGCACTGTTTATCACATACAAAATTTTCTGATATACCACTTAAATTTTCACACATGCATCACTCCATTGAATTCCAATGATTATTGTTTATATTCTTGCAGCTCAGAGTGTTGCTGGCCTAGATAGAAGGGTGGGGATTATTCTCAAGCAGTACAAAGTAAATGCTGATTACCTCAATCTGCCAATTTTTTTTTCTGGAAATGTTATACTGCAGAATGTACCCCAGATCAGCATTATGTATTAAGTTCTGTTTTGCATTACTTGATTATGTCCATGACAGAAAATGATTACTGCCACCTCCCTAGTGGCTACAAATCAGAGGTATTGTTTTTGAGTAATTTATTTTATTTGAAGGATGGTGTAACTTTGTCAAATAAATGATTCTTTTAAGCGCAGTTTTAAAGGAAACATTCAATCTAGTGTTTTGCAGTCTGGATAATGACTAGCCTTGGCTTAACCTCTCCTGTGTTTCTATTACCTCTAAACTGTAAGAAGTGCTTATGAAATGTCACATACCTACCCTGCTATTCAATTTGTGCTCACAGAGGAAGTCATTCCAATCTCACAAAAGAATTCTGAAACACCATTTATCAGGCAGTGCAGAGTTTTGAGATCCTTGGGAAAGGGGAATAATAGGATTGTAAGGTCCTTTGTTTGTTTTTAAGATTTTTAAAATATCAAAATAGGGATTGAATTCTATTTATATATTGCAGCAAATATAGCACAAAAGAAATAAGACTTTTAAAGTAAAATACTTTATTTATACTTTGAAAGTAACAATTTGTAGACCTGCTACCTATCGATGGACTATTTCAAGTCCTATTCAAACCAAGGGTATGACTCCCCACCTTCCAGGGCGCTTGCATCAGGAGTCAGGAGAGTCTGACAAACACAGTTGAGGCGCTGGATGCTGCATATCACTTACAGCTAATTGAAATTCTATAATGAATGACAGCATTCAATACCATAGCACAAATAATAATGCAGAAGGGAAGAGAGAGTTCCCTGCTGACAGTGCACCTGAGGGGGCTCAAGCATACTTTTTCTAGCCAAAGAGAGCTAACATAGCTAGCATTTGTGAGCCATGCTTGCATGTAACCCAACAAAACAGTAACCCCCCAGCAATACCACAGTTTTCTCCCCAAATGCTTTGCAGTTCATCAGCAGGACAGGTTATAAGTGTGTGGCACTTGCAGAAAAACCCTTCTCTCTGTTAGTAATTATATTGCCTCTGATTTTATATGTTGTTACTGCGGTTTGTCCCTGTACTGAGCTTCCCTGTGATTTGGGGTGCCCCCTAGGGCTGTCCAACTTGTTTAAAATGGGAATGAGGGGTTATTTTAAAATTTCAGATCTGAAGCATGACTTCAGTGCATGAAGCTATGGTAAATCTCAAAGAACATCACAGGTAATAATTGTGATTAGAGCCTAAAACTCCACACATTTTTCTTGGGAAAGTCTATGAGCACAAGCTCATTATGAATACATACCTACCCCATGTGGCCTTTGAAGAATGACAATATGCTATCACAGCAACAAGGAGCCACTGTGACTGCTTCCCTTAATTAATGCATTTTTCTATTTTTTGATGCAACTCACATATGAAAATTAGATTATAGTTTCAGTATTATGATTACTGGAAGTGTGTTTTGAGAAGGAATTCCATGAATACCTGTGGAAAAAACCATTCTGCTTTGATTACATAATGTGTTTCATATAAGAATAAATCATGAAGACTCTTCACTTTCAGTGATCCTTTTTCCCCCTCCATTTTAATATTTGTGAAGCCAATTTTATTAGGACAAGTAATTAAAATGGGTTTTCTTTACTGTGAGGGTTGATTCTGCACCTACTATCAGTTGTTAATTCCTAATATGTTGGACTTACAGGCAGATCCAAAGAAGACTTTAGATGGACCATAAATACCTAACTGACAATGAGCAGAGCACATTTTCACATCTGGAGAGGGAAAGATGAGGGCCTCATACCTTAGACACAGCCAGGGTTAGATGGCTGCTGAATGATTGTTTTTCAGATTTGTTTCTGCTCCTGTGTCCTTATCTTTGTCATTTTCCACAGTTTGGGCTGTCATTTTACTGGTTATTCTAAACCAAAGGCATTCAGCTCATTTCCTCTCTCTTCCCAGTCTTACTCCAAGTTACGAAATATCTCAGAATTGGAAGGAACAAATTGTCTTGATAGCCCAAGTGTTTTTCTTCCTTCTTTTGTTTCTTGTCTTCTGCTGTGGAGTTGTTAAACCACTAAGGGAGAAGGAAAACAAGAACACCTCCAATTGCAAGCTGCAACAATCACGAAGCAGGAATACCCCAATTCTATAGGTAACTGAAGAATTTTTTTCTTTCTTTCCTACTTCCTTCTTTCTCCTTCCCCCTTTTTCTCTTCCCCCCTCTCCCCCCCTTCCATGTCTTTGCATCTGATTTCACACACTCGTTTTGGAACTAATATTGATTCAGGACCAAACTTCATCAGAATAATTTCAGTTAAAACATAATAAGCGGGCCAGTGACATTAAGAGACGATAATTGAGACAGTGCTTTGGGCAGTTAAGAGATTGAAAGAAAAAGGAGATAGATGAGGATTGCTTTAAAAAGAAAAAAATAAAAGCTGAACTATTATTGCCAGCGTTATTTAATTATTTCCGAGTTAACAATGCAAAATGAGGGTACACTAAATATAAACCCTTATCTTTAATTATCAAGCCTGCCCTGTTCTACTTGTGCTGGAAAACCTGAAATCAGTGGGAATGAATCCTAGCAGCGATCCAGTTACTACTAGAAGAGGACTGCATATACGAAAGGAGGGCAACGTGATTTAAAAGACAATACAACAGAAAGTAATGCAATTTGAGGGGGGAAAAAAAGAAAAAAAAACAAAACCCGAGGTTTGTTTCCTTGTCTGCCTGCATCCCGAGCTCGCTTTAAATGATAGACTTTTCTTCTCTCTGCATTCCAATTAGACTGTGCCAATGGGCAAGTGGGGAAGGGAATGTTAATGAGGCAGCGGGGAGCGGGGTGGGAGCCGGGGCTGGCGGCTCCCCGCGCCCGCCGCAGTCCAGGGGCGAGCGGCGCGGCTGCCGGGGCTGTGCCCTGGCAAACACACACTTGCCCGGAGGCGATTAGGAGGCTGGGAAGGGAGAGCCACGGAAAATGTGTTGTACCGTTCTGGGGAGCGCTTTTCGCCCCGCTTCTCGTTCGCGCGCCGG
>VZRL01005959.1:421814-515630 GCA_013397895.1 Origma solitaria
CGGCGAATGGCATGACTCTGCCTCCCGCCCGCCCGCCCGCCCCCCCGGCTGCGGTGTGCCGTAGTGAGGCGAGGGGTGGTTAAACCCCCATCCTCCCATACATACGGTTTTTATTTTTTGTTCCGTTTCGTCTCGGGGCTTTCACATCACGGAACAGGAAAGCATCTGATGCGCCGGCTCACATGCCACTTCTGATCATACGTTGCCTCTTTGCACAGAGCAGGATCGTTGGGAAAGATGGAGATACAATAAGTTGCTAGTACTGAAAAGTGCTGCGGAAATCCAGTGGTTTCCTTTCTCCAGTGAAGTGACATATTTTTCCTCGGGTTAAGTTGAAAGCACTGCTTGGCGGAGACTGACTGTCGCTGAGAGTGGGTTTGTGTTTTTCTTGCACCGTTAGGTTTTGCAAAGAGCAGCGATGAAGAGGAAGCTGGCACTCTCCGAGATGCAGTTGGTTCTTCTCGTTTTACTGGTGTGGCTACCAACAAGGTGAGAGAATATTTAGTTTTGTTGTTCACCGCAAGCATGTATGTTACAATCTGCTAAGGGTAAGCTTGTGTGAAGGGTTATAAAAGTATAGTATGTGGTAACGTAATAAAAAAATCTTTCTTAGCTGTTTGAATGCAGTATTACATAGTTTCTAGAGCGAATGCAATCGAGTGTAGTTTAGGGACCATAAAAGCCTGATCTCTTGTCCTTAAACGGTTTGTGAATTGATGCTTCATTTCACCAGTAAAATAGCAATTTCTTTAAATGCCTTATGGGATCTTAAAGATTTATTGGAGTTACTGTATTACTGTGATGCTGTACCATACAAAATGGAGAAATAGATTATCATGAAGTCACACTGCAAATCACAGTCTCTAAAATAATGCTCACATATTTAGTAATATGGGCATGCCTTTTTTTTTTTCCTTTTTTTTTTTTTGGTCAAACATAATAGAATTCAAAATGATACTTAAGCTTTAAACCTCTAGGTGGAGATAGCATACAACTTCACAATCACATATAATAAAACAATAGCATCATTTATTAATCAACTTTTCTTACATTGTTTAAAGTTCTCATTTTCTAAATTGACAGCATTAGAGGAAGTAATTTTTTCACGTTATACTTTTGTGTTGCTCATAGTCCCTAAGCATGTAATTAATTGCAGTTTGTAACTTTGATTTACTTGCTTTAGTTCTGGCCGCAGTAGGTCTTGTCCTAATATGGTCAGGATTGTATGGTAAATAATGCAAGTTTCCTATGATTTAACAAGTCTGCAGTTATTTTTGTTTGTTACCCAGCAAACAAAATATTTCCTGAAACTATGTTTTCTATTTCACTTTATACCTAACTATGGTGCAGTATTAGTTGAGTCACAGTGGGCCAGATCCTGCAAACCCTACTCAAGTGAGTAATCTTACTGACGTCAAAGAGACTACATGCGTTATTAACGACTTTATGCCTGAGTAAAGTTTGCAGGATTTGACCCTAATTTCATATAATTTATTGATCTAATCTTTTTAGTAGAATCTTGAGTTCAAAACTGTTGTATCTCAAAAACAAGCTTAAAAATGGCAGACGTACACTACCATAAGTACAATGATACATTTTACAAACAAAAAATAAACCATCCAGCAATTACAATTAAGAAAAAACTGACACATGAGTAAAATCACACATAACATTTTGATGTGTCCTTTATAAGTTACCTGATTTGGGTTGATTCTGTGGTTCATATGATGGAAAGCACAGACTGCAATGATTTACATTTAAATACTTCCTTCGTGCTCTTGAACTGGGGACCAATATAAAACCTTTTCTTTAGTAGTTTTACAGCTTGCTTTAGAGAAAACATTACGCAAACCTACTTTTGGTTTGGAGAAAGAGGAAAACATGCTTGCTATTTTGGCATTCAGAATCCCTTCATTTTGAGATGATTAATACTCAAATATTTAAGGTTAAAAATTTAGGTAGCTGAAAAAGGTATAAATGGTAATGTGTGTGGCATATGATGCTTTACTTCCTTGATACCAATATGCTGGTATTGAGCAGATAAGACTCATGTACTTCACATGCATAGAGCTTAAAATCATTGGCACAGGAACATTTGCATGTGTAAGGCTTTCTGCATGTGGGGGTTTCCCTGGCACAAACCCTTTTGGTCTGTGTGCCCAGGTCCCGGTGGACTGTAGACCACCACAGCTGCCTGGGCAGCAGGTTCATATCCCAGCCCCTAGCATGTTCCACAGAGATTTGATCCATAAAGGCTCTAATGTCTCTTTCTTTATTGGGGAAGTTTGAAACAACCGGTGATCTATAGACTATTTTTGACACTTCATTTGTGATTCCTTTTTCTATCCAATTTTTATAAGGTTTGTCTGCATCTAGTGGAATATCAGATAGTGCTTTTTATGACAAAATAGCGTTTTAGAAAGGTGAACGCTGTCCACAGCTATCCTGGAGCTTGCTAGTCAGCACTGCTGTTCCCCTCCCACCAACTGCTGGCGTCAGAGGACTCCCTGAGCATGATCGCTGGAGTTTTCCCTCATGTTAGTTCTTCTGGTCATGTACATTACATGACCATTGGGTGGAAGCAAATCCACAGGATTTATCCAGAGATAGAGTATACCTAGGTGAGGACAGATAAAATAGGGCTGGAAGGAGATGGGTTTGTGCATGGGATCCCGGGTTATCGGTCTGGGAGTGGCATGCCACCAAGGCCTGGGAAGTTCTTTTAGGGTTTTGCACTAGCACAGCCAAATGTGTTAGTGGAGCTTGAAGTAGCACTCACAGTAATGCAATGATGACTAGAAGCACATGCTACTGTAAAATGACTTCCTGGATATTTAAAATAGTATGTTGTTGACTCCTATCTGTCTGAACTTGTTATATATAAATTGTGTGTTTATATGCTGTTAAATACACCCCTCCTGTTAGAATGCAGCAAGTTAAAGGCCAGCACATGAAAAAAGTGCATGTTGAGTGTATGTTAAAACATACTTAGCACCTTCTAAATGTAAAATATCCATTTAGATCAGTGCTGGCTGACTCCCTGGAAGATGAAGCTAAGAATAACATCACCATCTTTACAAGAATTCTAGACAGACTTCTGGATGGTTATGATAATCGCCTCAGACCTGGATTAGGAGGTAATAAAACCAATTAAAGATTGATTTTAAAAAAATCCATTTTAATGTTCAGATTTTATGCAGTGATATTCTTCCTTCGGGGTTTTTTTTTCCCTAACAACTGGCATGTATCTTGATAAATTATTTATAACTACATTCATCCAGATGAATCATTTGAAGTTTGAGGAAGATAACATCTATGAATGGAAAGAAGGCACTTTCACACATTTATCTTAAGTAAAAAGAAAAAAAATCTGGTGATTTAACATAGTAAAACAGAATGTGAACAAAAATAACATCTAAAGCTGTTATTCCAGTCAGGGAATTTTGGTTGAACAAGGAATGCAGGCTTAATTCCCTGCAATGCGATGGGTATATGTTTTCAGAAATCTGCACAAGTGTTTTGTGTGATGTGTGTAAATTCCACATTTTAGATTCATTCCTTGGCCCAGTAAATTCATTGAAAATGCTGTCTTTTGACTTCTTTGAAATTAGGGTTTCACTGGTAATATGCCTTTTTTTCCTGGGCACCTTGTACTAATATGGGCATTTGGAAAAAAAATACAGAAAAGAGAATATTGGAAGACAGAAGTCACTGCGCTCTTGTGCCGTGGCTGTCAGTTATTTTTCAAAATGTCAGTTCACATTTCGATTTTAAAGCTGTATGCCAACTTATGTCAGTATGTGTTATGTAGGCAAGAAATTTAAATAATTTGTATGGTGTTGAAAACATTACTGTGTACAGAAAAACCTCTATGACATGGGGAGGGGCTGAATATCTTAGTTTTGACAATATTTTGTCTACTATTATTGTTTATCTGTATCTATACTATCTAACATCGACATGTATGCAACAAATACACACTCTGACTACTATTATTATTTGTAACAGCTTTGGTAATCGCAGTTTTCAACCTGGAGACTGTTTCAGCTTGGTGGAACTAATTCTAGTGCAAAATCCCTGGGAGCCATTCCTGTTCCTGTTGATTTCAGGAAGCTCAGGCCCAAAGCTAGAGACATTCTCTAACTTCCATGGAAATTACAAACAACTCTGATCAAATTAGGAATTAGTTAAAGCTCAGAGTTTTATCCAACACTGTTCCATCCTGACCTGTGGCTCTGCTGCTGTTCTGGTTCTGGAGAATTGTGGCTTGCATCTGACACAGCAGAAAGTGGGAGCTGGCACTGACTGAAACAGCTTTCTCATTATATGTTACTTATATCCTAGGATATCTTTTCATTTCCATTTCTGGCCTCTGTACCATGGAGGCTTGTGAAATATTTTATATTCAAAGACTTTTTAATTTAGATGATACATGGGACCTATAGCACTGTTGATGAGAGAATTTATATAGTAATGTTTTACATGGAATTTTGATTTCTTTGAAAAATACTCAAGTTTAATGACTTAGGCATAGTATAAACATACAATGACTTGCAGAAACATTTCATATCACCAAGCTCGTGTTCAATTGGCAGGACTTTTAAAATCATGCATTTTATTAGACAAATAGTCAAAGTTTTCTTGCTTACAACAGGCAATGAGCCATTTAATGAGAGCAGTCTGCAGTTCCTTTGCATAGCAAGTTGTTTTTTTTAATATTGAAATGATGTTATTGAGCGCATGAAATAAAATATCTAATGGATTTTTCTTTTATATTTTTCATTAAATCTGCTTCAAAATAACCTCCCTCTTTTCCTTTATGAAGCCTCATAGATAATTAAAACATACTTTGAGAGCAAAAATTTGAAGAATTAACATCTGTTTGATATTGGTATACATGGCAATCAACCCATGCAGAACATGTGTGAAATGAAACTGTGTCATGCATATTAAACCGTGGTGATTCATGACACATTAATCTTAATCTTCAAGAATACTTCAGTTGTGGATGGATGGATTCTTACAGTTTAAAAGAACACTTGTAAATGGCAGTTGTGATAATTCATGGTATGAAACATACAAAAAATTCTTTTGTACATAGTGCTTAGTAATTATGCAATTTCATGTTTCAGGGATTTTGTAGCAATTTATTCCTTTTTCTGTATTGACCTGTACTCTGAAAAGAGATATGGAAATAAATAACCTTCTTTTTTTTTTTTTTTTAGCACTATGTGCCTAGTGAGTCCTGGGAATTTCTGAAAGTGTTTTTGCAATAGATTACTTCATTCTGACCATGCCACACATCATTAGTTTAAGATACTTAGTCTCATGTTTCACTTCCATTTATATGAATCTGAAATAACTCATTCGAAACCAGTAGAATGTTTACTTTGGCATAGCAGTTTGCATTATCATGCACATATCACTGCTATGACTGGGATCACAATCTGGCCTAACATGTGCTACAACAGAAATAGTCCAGGGTCTGAGATTAATTCTTCTAAAGTCATCTGAAAGCAAGAGCTGTTCATCAGTCCACTTTCACTTGCTGTGAAAGACATTTTCAGAAATGTTTTACAGCAAAAATTGAGCTCATTATAGAACATTGCTCATTAGATAATGAAAAGTTTTAGCGTAATAGTGGCATTTTCTCTAGTTATTGACCAACAAAAGGGAAATACATAGGCTTCTTGAAAGACTGTTTATTAAATTCAGCTAAGTAAACATCTCTTTGGGAGGTAGTTCTTGAATTAAGGAACAGATTTGTAATTTATTTTACTGGAGACTTGGTGTGAGTACTGACAGAATACAACTGATCCATGGATGCACTTCAAAACTGAGTGCTATTTTATACAGATCGTTGAGGAAAGTTTGACTTTTATTGGTGATACACTTCTATCAGGTAAACAGGTTTTGGCTGTTGGCAATTGGCTGGCCTAGCAGTTGGGATCCTTGAATGATGTATGAACACAACAATGATGAAATAACCTGCAAAATGGGTTTGGGCAGGGAGAAGAAGACACTGCACTGTCCCCTGAAGCCAGATTCATCTCATATGGCTTAGATATATTCCCCAGCCTACTGTATTGATATGGATAGGCATGGGTTTGTTCAAGGGGAGATAATTTTTCCTCTGTACTTATTTTATGCTGAGCACAGGTTTGCAGCTGGAACACTTTTGACTGCACTTTCAGCTCTGACATGAGCTATCTTACCCAAACATTCCATGCCATTTCTGTTTAGGCATCAAAATCAATTACAAGTTTGACTTCAAAACAAATTCCCTATGTCATTAGCATTAATTTTTATGAAATATAGCCATGAAAATGGAAAGTCATACAGATCTTAGTTGTATATGACTTTCTACAAATCATTAAGGTGTTTTCTTTTTATTTGCTGTAATGCTTGGAAGACACAGGGTAACATTTTTTCATAAATCCTTTGCTTTTTATTAGCATGTAGAAAAAGAAATCCACAAAATAATGGGCACTAAAACTAATCAAGGGACCAAAAAAGCTGGAAGTGATTGAATTATCAGTCTGCTCTCCTCTGCCCCATGAGCAGTCATGATCATGCTGGATGGTTCAGTCTTCTGACTATCTCCATAAGCTGTTCAGCCTTCTTTACTTTCTCACATTTGAAATTGGTCTTTCCAACAGCTATAGAACTTCTGTCTCTTCTACTCTCCAAAATTTATAAAATATAATTGAATAGAAAACTTAAATATTGGAGATAAAACCAAAACCAAATGGAAGTTACAAGGTCAGAAGACTGGAATTCATAACCTAAAGTTTTATGTGCCATATTGACATTGAAAAGAGCTATGGAAATGTATGCAATTTGAGGATCCTTCTTCAAACTGTGGTCAGTCTCACCAGCTTCAGGAATGGCATTCTTATTGTAACCAAAGAGGTGAATGCTGGTTGTCAAAAAAAAAAAAAAAAGGAAGATAAGACAGTAGGTAGATGAAAATTAAATGGAGTGTGATTCCATTTCTAAGGAACCGTCTCTGCTTTCAAAGGTTCTGATTGCTTTAAGCAAGCATCTGCATTGCATTTCTCTTACAGAGAGATCAAAAAACTTCTTTTCCCCCAACATTTTTTAAATCAATTGAATAGGAAAACTGAAGAGAATGGAGGGGAATTCTTGCTGACTGCTGCTATCAGAGAGGTGGTCAGTGTCTTGGATTAGAGACAAATATCCTAGATGGAAAGCACTCCGAGCAGGTGCCTCCCCCCACAGCAGAGGTTTCTGGCACCCCTCCCCCCACAACACAGAATATCTCAGCCTAAAGTGGAAAGAACTGTTTAATTAACAGACCACACAGTGGAAAGGGAAAAGGGGAAAAGGGGTCAGAAAACCTGAACAAACAGCTGATGAACTTAGTGTCCTTTTCCTCAGGTGTAGCTTCCCCTTTCCGGGGGGCCCCGAAGGGCTAGGTGAAGTTCCTCCGGTGGCTCCCTGGACGATTCTCGTCCGCTGTCCCCCGGGGCTCCTCAGGTTCTCGGATGAGAAAGCAAGTCGAAGAAAAGGATCCAGAACGATGAAAAACAATCCCAGGGAGGAAAAAAAAAACCAACCCAAGCAGCAGCTACGCCAGTAGCACCAGCCACCAGCAGCAGCAACTGACTGAGCCAAACAAAAAAACAAACCAGTGTCCCTTCCTTCTCACTCCCCCATAGGAGAGCTGGGGAAAGTTTCAAACCATCCCGCGCTGGCGGCAGAGCTCCCAGCTGCGGGACACAGTTAAAGCTACAGGACCATATTTCTGGTCAAGCATACAAAACGATAGGGAATACAAGATATCATTATGCCACTCCAGGACAGTCAGACATGAGCACTTGCAGGTGTGATCTTTCATCTTTGGAGCACTGGATATATCATTGCATAGAATCAGTGTAGTGGTGCAGAATATCAGACTTGGTGATTAAAAGTTGTGTGATGTGCTCAACATTATGAGCACATGGGAAGCCCATTTTTTTCACAGATTACTCTTGTCCCCCACCCAGATCAGGAGAGCTGTATGCATATATATGTGTGTGTGTGTGTTCATCAAATAGTTGGATGTTTTCAGTTGCTGGGAAACATGGCCACAATCATATGCTGATAACTGGGAATATGTTAAATTTAGGGCAGTGTATTTATACATCTCTATGATTCAGAGTTTTTAATGAGCTTTAGAAGAGTTTGTAGCTGTAGCAGTCTCTAGCTGGGGGACCCTAGCTTGGCTAGTCCCCTAGCCAAACCTAGGGTGTTTGTCAGCTCCAGCATGCTTAGTGCAAATCCAGAGTATCGTAAAAGAAGGTTCTTTGACTATTTTTTCTGCAGAACACTACTGGAAAGCTTTCACGACTGTTTTTGAAGGGAGAAAGTGCAGTACCTCTGCTCAGTCTTGGTTGCTTCCTTAGCTTTTCTTTGCTCCAGTTTCATCGTTTGGAAATGGTAGTATCTCTCTGCCAGTGCTAGTGCAGAGCAATTCAGAGCAGCACTTGCATCTTCTAAAAGCCCACTATCTTTGTAGCTCTTTCTAGCTGGGGCCCAAAGGATTAAACTTCTTTATGCTTCTTTTTTGGGCATACCTGGAAGTGCCCCATGGAATCTGGCCACAATAGTGCTTTCAGAGGAGTCAGTGAGAACCTCAGGTTAATTTATGTTAGAGCTGTGCATAATGTATATTGGCAAAAAGCATTCCTTGTAAAAAATGGAAAAGCAATAGGGAGCGCGATATGAAAATCTCATTAATTACTTATCCGGGACATGCAGACAGTGCTAAAATCCAAGAACAGAACTAACCCGGAAGCTATAAGCATTCCAGGGAATGATTCATTAGGAAAGTGGAAGGATAAAAAGCCCACAGAAACCTCTTTGATACTGAAGAACAAGCCAGCAAAAATGGTGTGGACTAGGATAGGGGCTAAGTAGCTAGACCGAGATTATTTTGTTATTTATTTATTTATTGAGAGTCTGTGCATAGATCAATAGTGAAGATATCAAAATAAAATTAATGCTGCAACAGTGCAGAGTATTGCAATTGGGGAAAATGTTGCACAATGCTAAGTGAAAAAAATCGCAGAATCACAGAATATGCTGAGTTGGAAGGGACCCACAAGGATCATTGAGTCCAGCTCCTGGCCTTGCACAGCACCATCCCAAAGAGTCAAATGCTAGGCCTCAGAAGAGTTAACAAAAATGTAGGTACTTTAAAGTAGTTATATATGGCTATAGAGGAGCTAATCAGGGAGGTTCTCCCAGTTCACTGAACATGTATATTCAGTACTTTTTTTTCTCTCCTGGCAAAGCATCAGCATTTGCTTCTAAAGCTAGAATTACTGCTGACGACACCAAGGCTGAATTACAGCTTTGCTTACTTTCATCTCATCTACAAGGAAGACGTGAAAGCAGATAATGCAGATTTCTGTGTAGCTCATTGGTGCTCGTTGTAAATCACACTGATGGGGTGGTTAAATTTTTCAGCCAGATTTGATGGACAAAGACATCGGAACCATCACCTTTTCTCTGCGATGCAGTTGTTCTGGGTTGTTTAGGAAGTGGTTGAGAAGCAGTGGTCTTGCTGATATCCAGAGTATTCTCCTGTTGACTGCTTTGCACTAGGGCCTTTTATCATGTTACGTAAATCTTGCAATGATTTTTTTTCTCTATCTGAAATACAGAACTGCTTCTCATTCAGACTAGTTCAAATAGCTGAGTACCAAAGGAATGCAATATCATAGTTCCAAAGGTTTTATTACCCTTGTGTAATGATACAATTTGCATAATGCCACCTGAATTGGAAATATAATTATTATTTAAATAATCTAACTCTGAAACATTTTCAGAAATATTTAAGCGCATTAGAAATTCATCCAGGATAACTTTAGGGATTTTAATGGATTTCATGGATTTTTAGTAGAGGATTTTAACCAAGCAAAAAGTGAATTTAAATGTAGTAATCAACGTATATGTTGCTTACAATGAAAAGAATTATTAGTCAATCTATAGAAACAAAGAGATTTTGTAATACAAGATTAATAGTATTCTAGGTTACACTAAAAGGTGTACTTATGAAGAATGTCAAGGAAATCCTTTAATGTTTACTGCTATGATGCATCCATACATTTTGTTTCAGATATTCTTTTGTGTAGGAGACACACAGAAAATTACATTTCAAATGTTTTCTTTAATAAGATATTTAAAAAAAAGAGTTCTAATTAAGAATGTAAGAAGGAAGCTATAGAGAAATCTTATTTAGTTATATAATCACTGAAAGATATTATGAAAATTTTGCTGAAGAACTCTTAAACCAGTTTATAATAAATCATTGATGGTCTTTGACATTTTCGGTTTAGATGTATAGGATACAGACAATATTTGGAATACATTGCCCTTCACAAAGGTGAAAAAATGGACTTGAGTATGTTTGATTTAAGGAAAAATGGCAATTGCATCATAGTGTGGTATGAATAGGCATCGCTATTAAGTGATGTTGATTTCTGCTTGTGTGACGACAACCAGTGTTTAAGCAAATAGTCATGCATAACTTTCAAGACAATTCATTGGCAAGTTTTCACATTTTATTTTCAATGAAAACTAAAAGCTTGGGATTAAAGGCACGTGGAGAACTCATTCAGCTTCTTTGTGTAGAAAAGGCTGGGTTTTTTTAACCTTTGTTCTTGAAGCCTCTAATGGCAAATATACATTTAAGTATACTTCCTGTATTTTAGCACCCATTAAAAAAAAACTGCCACGAAACATACATTTTGCATAGCAGAACAGGCTTTTACTACATTCAAGGCCTCATTGTGGTGAAAACAGTGTGACAATACTGTCTTTCTTTATGAGACATAATCTAAAAGGACCAAGAAAAGATGAAGAAGATTTTTTTCTTCCCCTCTTCAGCTCTACTAAGCAAGCTCATAACTATTAGGCCAATGATGGTGATTTTCAATCGTTCAGAGATAATAGTGGCTCAGAGATGTGGTGGAATTTCCATCTTTGTGGACACCCTCACAATTTGACAGAATATGAACTGGGCAGTTTGATCTGTCTTCAGAGATTGCTCTGCTTTGGACCTTCCAAAGGTTCTTTTTAAAAGGAATTATTCTAAGATTCTCTAACTGACAGCCAGCAAGACATTGAAATAGTGGCTGCAGATTTCCGTCTTACTTGGAAACAGTGAAAAAATTATAGCATGTCAGATCTTGAAGATACAGCTGAAGAAAAACATCTGTGTAAATGAAAGGTTTAAACTGCTTCTGAACAGCAGGATGCACAGTGTTGTACAACTCATGAGCTTATTATTCATAAACACTCCACTGATAAATAGAAGATTTTGGGTAGACAGGAAAGATCTGCAAAAATGAAGAGGAAATATCCTTGTTTATGGTCTTTGCCACATTTTTCCTGCTATCACCTTAAGCTGAAGTCCTGAAAAGGGTTAAATATGCGAAAAGACAGTATTTTAAAGGACAGGCACTGTATTTGACTAAATCCTTCTCAGTTTACTTTGGCAGTGTACAGGGAACTGAAAAGCTGCACAACACTCTGTATCCCAGAGATCAGCACCTCCTCAGGAAGCACCCAGGAACCTCTAAACATTGCCCTTCTGAAGTGCCCTGAGACACCTTCCAGAGTTCCTCTTGGTTTATTCTTCTGTTTTTACGTCGTCTTTTTCTTTTCTAAATACCTATCTATTTTGTCTGTTCTTTTAAAAAATGCCCAGCTGTCTTTTTTGACCAAAATTTGATGAATGTCTTTAATTCCCTCTAAATAGAGTTTTACCCAAACCTCGGTGAGACATGCCATGTAGATGCAGCTCTCTACTTTTATTTTGTGGCATGGAACCCAGACTTGCCTTACCCTCCTCCCAGGTACAGCTGGTAGCATCCAGCTGCCTGAAAGATTTCTTATCTAATGAAACTGGATGGAGGAGGTTAAAATGATGCAAAAGCAGACTACTGGGTAGGTGGAAAGCAAAGGTTATCCTCTACCTACAAAATGCATGGCCTTCTGTTTGTGCCGGAACAGTTTTGCTGGTGTTGTTGACTGGTCTGAGATAGATCTGTTGCTTCTGGCAGTACTCCTGACTGCTTTTTCCTGTGTCTGTTTTCTTGCAGTGCTACCATTTCGTGACCATCTTTAAGACTAACCTTTTCAATGCACAATCTAGTGCATCCAATTTTTAGAATTAATAGTGTGGAGAGAGAGAGAGAGAGGTATTTCATCAGAAAGGATCATGCAGAAGGACATTGTAATTGCCTGTATATTAAAACAACACATGCTTTTTTTTTTTTTTAACAGTGTTTTGGTCTGTATTCGTTGTCAGTATTAGTGGCTACTAATATATCTAACAGTAGCTTCTAAAGACTCCAAATAAAAGATATGAAGTAGAAAAAAATGCTGTTTTTCAACAACCTCGCATTAGGGTAATACAACCCAAGATGAAAAAACACTATGAGCAAGAAACATATGAAAGGGAAGGAGGGCAGGACAAAAGAGTTGAAGAGTGAAGGAGGGAGATAAAATTGTCATACTAAACACTGGCCACTTTTAAACAACTGCAGATTAATACAGCTGTGTGATAGTTTTTTTGAATATTGGAAACTTGAAAGTAGAATAGATAAGCAGTTTTATCATTATGTTATATGCATGCATTTAAATTTCTGATATTAGTGTTGCTCAACAGTGAGTTATCTGTCTCAAGAAGCAGCAATAGAGGATGTGTTGCTGTACTATTCACCAACCTGCTAAATTAAAGCATCAGCAGAAGATTTTGAATTAATACTGTCAAAAGTCTAATAAATTTTAATTATAAGAATCAAAGCACTTTAACATGCCAAGATTAATCTTTAAACACATTTTTATATCTGTTTTTTCCATGTTAATGCTCTAATGAAATTAATCACAAGCTAAAGGAAATTTTGTTTACCGCTGCCGTGCTATTAATAGTTTGCTTTATAGCACAGACTATTTCAGCACTAGTTTTCATAAATTGTGTGTAAATCAGAAAAGTATGATTCTGCTAACCTTCGAGAAGTGGTGTTGCTATTTGGGAACCATTTATGTGATTACTGTGTAGCACATGGCTCCTGATTTAAATTCCTTAATTCCTTGCCATATGTTGAGGGCTATTTAATAATTAGAGCATTTAACGCTGTGAAAGCAATGTAAATCAATTTCCTTCTTACCTGGGATTGCTGTGCACATCAGAGGACACGAAACACTTTAGCAAAGTTGTGCAGCTGCAGAGATTGGATTTAGTCTGACCAAATTACATTCTTTTTTTAAAAATATGTATGCATTCGGTCTTCCCCATGCTTTTTTTTTTTTTTTTAACAGATAGAAATCACACATCCTTATCTTCAATTTGTTTGGGAAAACCTGGGTGCCCCATGTTCTATCTGCCTAATCTGTATTTTTTACAGACTGTAAGTTAAGTATTTTATAGTGTTTATAGTATCTTGTAGTGTTATGACTAACAGAGTTGATTGAAGTTCAAATTCAGTGCCATGGACCATGGATCTTCTCTATGTTCTGGTAGATATGGTTCAATGGAAATTGGTTAAAAACTGGCATATGCTGTAAAATGACAAGACCAGTTTGTAGACAGCTTGCATTTTTGATCTTTGATGTGAAAGGAGTTTCCTGGAGTTACCTATCTTCATTTAACCCTTTCTTCTGTTTTAATTTAAAAAACTGCATACTCTCCATCCCTTAAGTACCTAGATGTCATGAAAGCAATGTATCTTCTGGCTGAATGATTGCCCTGTTGTTAGTTCTTTTTCCTTGCTTTTGATTGGTGCTGATTCTCTCATCCAAGAGAGGTAATTGTCTCCCAACACATTCTCTCCTTTTTCTTTCTTGTATCCATTCTCGGTTGTTCTAAGGCAATAGGTTCCTCAGACCACTTTTATCAGGAAATTGGGAGTTATTAGAGCCTATTATTATTTCCATTCTTTCAAGTGTGTAAATCTCTCAGCACACCACCAGAGCGCATAAAAGGAATGGAGCAGGTAAGAAAATCTGTGTTTATATGCAAGAATTTAAAGGTGGGTTGAACGGATAATTCCTACCCTTAATACTCCAGCGTAATGTTCTAGATATTTCATTCTGAGTGACAATCAAAAGGCTAGTGTAGATGCCTTTTTATTCTCATTATTAGAAATAATAATTTAAAGGCTCACTGAGTGAGAAGCAGCTGAAGAGGCATATTGTGGTGTATACAACTGAGAAAATAACAAGTTTTAGTCTTAGATGCAGTGCTGTGTTTATATAACCCCTCTGCCATCCTGAAGACATTCCATAGCATTTCATGGACTTGTTTTTGTCAATAGTTTTAATTGATCATCAAACAGTGAACTTCTTTTTACCAGATCTTTAAATGTGAGTTTGGTACTGCATTGTCTCATTCAGTTTCTGAACAAAAGGGAAGAGACTTCCACCTGGGAAAATAAATAAATAAATAAGTAAAGATGAGAAGGGAGAAATATAAATGCCTGTTGTTTGCGATAAGGAAATGGTGACATTTTTAACAATCCCTTTTCATTTGCTGGATGCTAAAAGCTGTCAGAGAATTCTTTGTATTTTTACTAGACATTTTGTCTGCAATGACCATTAAAAGAAAAAAAGAGAACAGATAATCTGGTTTGCTATTGCATAATATGCTATTTTTAAAATAATCAATTGTTTTAAAATAATATCTGTGGTAGATGCTATCTGCATCTTCACAAATCCATAGTTTTTGCTTAGAAGAATATGCACTTCAAGAAACTGGATTCTGATTAAACTCATATTATTCATTATTTCAAATAAAAAACCCCACCCTGTGTTTTAGTTCATGCCTTTGAAAAGCCCAACCTGCTAATTTAATATTAGAAGGAGATTCCAGTCCCAAATATATTGTCTCTCCACATATAGAAGCCTGGTGGATTCTGAAAGTCCCATGGACAGCCAAAGGCAAATTCTCTTGTCAAAAATAAAAGACAAATTCGAGGCTGCTTAATCCAAGCTCTGGGAGTATCCCGGGAGTATGTTTTAGAGGAGGTTCTGGGAAACACTGTTGTCTGTAAAGTAGCTTGGAGACGTTCAAGTGGCTCAGCTTTGGGACTTGTGAGTGCTACAGTACACTTCTTGTAGACACTTTGCACAGCCTTAGACCAGGACTTTTTTAGTATTAAGTGGATAACAGAAAAGTAACTGACAACTCTGTAAGTTGTTAAAATGGGACTTAAAAATTGCTCTGCTGCTGTCCATGTCAGTATTTTTTGCTTATTTGGGGGATGCTTGTTTAAGTATTAAAATGATTCTCTGTAGGATCAAGCCATGAACTCGTTGTTTGTCAGGATTCCTGTTTAGCAAGAAGCTTATTACACATGACCATCCCAGGAGTTGTCCTGCCAAGCCAAAAAATATTAAGAACAGCAGAAAAAAAAAGACAGCTTGGCAGTCAGTCTGATTTGTGCTGTGTCTTGAAACCATAACTGTATTCCTTCTTTTTCCCCATTTCAGCAACTGTGAGGCTCAGGAACGTGTAGGGAAAGCGTGTGTCTACATATTCTTAAGCACGCTAGGTATTTAGGGTGTTAACATGCACACAACCTCTAGCTGATTTTGGTAATTCCATGCTAGCTCTTTTGAGAATATAGAGTAGTCTGGATAAACTTTTATTTCCTGTACTTCATAGTTATTTTACCTGGCTTAGAATAGGAACTGCTGCCTGGTTGATAGAAGGATTAGAATGCTGTCTAATTTTTTTTTTTTTAATAGTGTGTCATAGTCTTCTGAAATGCTATTATAAAATTTCATACAGCGTTACCTATTAAAAATATATTTGAGGATCCTTCTGCAAAATATGCATTAAAAGTGCCCACTAATACGCAACTCTATTAAAGAAAGGCACTAGCTCTTTCTACCGTTGGTTCCTGTCATGCTTGACTGCAAAGTACAAGGCCAGCAAAAGATAAAAGAACTGCAGCTCCATTTTTAATGACTGTAGAATCCAGGACTACAGGATCCAGGCACTAAGCACAGACAGTAAAATTAATCTGTCTGAAAGGATCTTCATTTTCAATGCTTTCTTATGTCGGTTAATCTCTAGAGAACCTCCATCAGCCTTTGGGACTTTGGAACACGTGAGTTTCATGCTTTGTTCTGATAGCAGCAAGCCTTGGGAAGATGCCAACCCTTGGTAACCTGCGTGCTTGCCACACAACAAGCAAGGTGGTTCTTCTCAGAGCTTCATCACAGTTTCCGTCAGATCCTGGATGATAACTTTTTTTGCCGTGGCTGACCACAAAGGGCTTCTGCTGAAACTGATAATCATTAGGGGGAAGACTTTTTCACTGACTTCAGTGGGCTCTGGCTTGCTACCCAAATTCTTCTTTAAATAATTAGCAAGGCTAATAAGCACTGTGACAGTGTCAGCTTTAGCTTAGAAAAAGTAACATGTAGCCAAAGAATGAAATGCTCTATGTATTATCTATGTATTATCACAGCTTTTGGCCACCCCACTGTGAATTCTGTGGCCATTTCACAAGTGCTTGATGCAGAAGGACTTTGACTTCTGATGTTTTTCCACGAAATTATGAGAATTTGTGGGGTTTTTTTAATGTTCAGAATGTGGAAAGATCCTGAAGGAGAGCCTCCTTGCATAACTTGTGCTTTCACTGGCAAGTTGATGTTACATATTTAATATATATACAAACCAAAGTGGCTTCTGAAATCTGACTTGGATAAAATCTAGGGTGAGTGATCTTGGTTAGAAAAGCAGCTTGAGCAAGCAAATAAGCTCGAAACTAAAATCAAGTGAGCCAGGAGCCACCATACAATAAAAGCATTTCTTAAGTAGCCCAGACTTGGCTGCATTATGACTGCAAAGAGAAGCTGGGAGCTGCTACCTTTTAAAAATGATACTGCTGTTAGGGTTTGAAAATGTGGTTTGAAATACAGGAGGGAGTGTTGAGAGTGAGTGTATCAAAGGGGAGGTGATTTATAAATGCTGTGACTTGGAATAAAGCATAGAGATTAAACCTGAAATTAGCCTAGAACTGTAAAGCAGCAGAATTTGCCAAGGTGTTCCATGACTCTAAGTACTGAGGTCATAAAATCCAAACATTTAAAAAAAGAAAAGAGATAAAGACTTCTGAGAGTAAGTTTCTACAATGTGAAATAAATTTGGGAATCTTTCTGCCTTACCTACATGTTATGGTTTCCCTTCTAATGGCACAAACCTCTAAGCAGAGCAGACAGAAATACAGTTGCATGCGAATAATAACTTTGCCCTCCTTACTTGTGTGATGACACCAATTCAAGTCAGTTCAAATAATTGCTGCTCTAGTTTATCAAAACCTGCTCCCTTCCAGACTTCCAGAGTTGTTTGAGTGCTCTTTTTGTCTTCCTGTGTCTTATTCTTTAGCATGTTGGGGCAGTCCTGGTTAATTTTAGCTCTATCATACTCTTCCAGTTGATCTAAACAATGCAGTAGTCATATTTGTTACTCAGCCTAGTAATTATAATCACTCTCTCTGCATCCTGATGGAAGCTGTAGTGTCTAAAGGGACAAGGTTTAGTGCTGATGTTTTATATTTCATTAGAGTGACATGTAGTTTTGGTTTGCTGCCAAATGTGTTGTGTGTTAGCTAAGTTCCTTTTACTTCAACCTTTTAAGTAACTCATTTCAGCATGATCACATCTATTCCAGCCAAACTCAACCATATTTTTAATTTCATATTTCTGTTGCAAATTTTGTGCAACTTTAACTAAAAATTACTCACATTGGTAGTTTTTTTTAGAGCTGAATGCTTTTTAATTATTTTTTTCTTTTTTTTTTTTTTTTCATGGTGTGTGAGGATGTAATGAAAAGGGAAGAAAGGGAGATTTGGTGGATTTCATGGTAGTCTGGGACCAAGTTTTGTATTGCCCATGTGTTTAGGTTGTCCTGCCCAATGACCTAATTTACTTCTTTTCAACATTTTGTCCTCTCTTTTTTAATTGTACCATAGTCAACAATAGTGTTCATAATTACCCTATTGTCACAAGTTTTTATACAACCAAAGCATCCATTTTGCATTAATTTCTTTACAGTGAACCTGTAAATTGGAGGAATGCTCTGTTTAAATGAGAGGGGAAAAAATCCAAAAAGCTGTCTAGATAGTTAATTGCTTTCTTAATCACTTGGCAGCCAATACCTCTGAGATTGTCAAAATGTTGCCGGAGGTGGCAAAAGTCTATGAAGTCCAGCAGTAACGAGTGAGTGTATCTAAATATTGTCTTTTCCCAGTGTGAAGAATCAATTAAGTTATGTGCTTTTGGGTTGCTTTGCAATCTCTCTCATGTTGAAGTACACTGGTTGATTGATTGGCCCAATGTGGTATGAGCTGCACCTGTCAGTCCAGTAGCCTTCTCATCAGGGATAAAGTGCATCTTTTATTAAATATCTTATTTATTCCCTACCTGATTTGGAAAAGGGATCTGAATCCATGTCTCCCACTTTCCAAACCTGTTATGTAGACACAGGGCTTTTGATCATTCTGAGAAAGTGGCTTCTTCCACATTCTTCCAGATGTTTTACTTTGTATAAAATATCTACCTATGTGTCAAAATGTGGACTGAGATCTCTTTTTTCCTGCTGGCCTCTAGAGGCATTCAGAGTCTTTGGCCAGCTGGCCCCACACAGACTGGGGGCTTAGATTTGTCAGTTCCTGCATCTCCTGGACCCCACATCCCATGGAATTCATTGCTTCAAGCAGCGCTGCATCCTATGTGCAGCATGGGAAAAGCTGGGAATGCTGGCACACCTCAGAAATGGTGTGGGCATGGCTTTAACTGTCTACAAATGTGGCTCTTAAAGTCGATAAACTGAGTAGGAATCTGTCAAGCTAAGTAATCAAAAATGCTGAAGGCATGCAGATGAAGCCTTTTCTTACCAGCACATGTGAAACAACCAAGTTCGGGTGTGAAAACGTTACCAGTCTCCTGTCCATCTGTTCACAGGGGTGTTCCCCCTCTGGAGCTCATGTCATTCCTCCTTTCCTGAAAAGAGCCATGAAAGAAACTGATAGTTGGGTTTAATGGCGATCCTAAAACGGAGAGCAGCTCTTGTCAAGTTCGTGCTCTAATTTAAAGCAGAAACATGAACTCAGTTACTGTGTGTCAAGTTCAGCCTTGACCACAAAGGTGAATTTTTCTGAGACAGAGCATGCTTCCTCAGTCTTTGGAAGGAATTTTTCTGCTTTGTGTAAATAATTAGATCTTGAGAAGAGGCTTCAATTTATGTCTGCTCTATCCCACGAGTACTGCTAGGCTGTGGAATCAGTCTCCTGCTTGTTTTCTTGCTTTCTCTCTCAAAATCTTTCTGGCTCAGTAAATTTGTAATTATTTATAGTTTGAGGAACTCGTTGGGACTTGGTTGAGAGCCAGTTCTTCAGGCTGCTTGGCAGCATTGGGATATTTTTGCCTTAAGGTGGAAATATAAGCAGCCAGGGAATTTTAGATACTGACAATGTTAGACAGCAGTTTAGAAATAAAGGGGATTCAGACAAATAAAAGTGCAAAATTTAGTCATTATGATCTGGACCACAGAGACATTCAGATTAACTTTTATTGATTTAAATGGAAACTCAGAGCTTAAATAATTTTGTGGAGCTTGTCCAATATACTTTAAGACACAGTTGGGCACCAAAATCAGTCTTTAGCTCTATCCTTGAGTGACTTTCTCAAATTTGTGGAGAAAGCATTTAATAAAGTTAAAACTGCACCTCAAATGTCACTTTTATCCAAAGTTCATCATTTATAGGATCCTTTGGAAATGTGTTTAATTTTGTCCCACGAAGTAATAAGGTTTGCAAATTAAAGGTCTCTTGGGAGTGAGAAGAAAAAGTAGTAAATATGTTTGTGTGTGTGATCTGCACTCTTTGAGAGTTAAACCCTGAATTTGTCATATACTTGTGCAAATTATCTTAGTAATGTGTAAGTGTTCTCTCAGCACAGAGAGAATTTTTTTTTTTTTCATTTGATATCTGGTAATGATGCTGTGGCAGTATGCACCAGTGTCCTTTACATACATAAATAAGAGTAAATACTGACTGTGGTAATATATCACATTATTTGTGTTGCAGATGTGCCTACATATCATTCTGTGCAAATTTTGTGGGTAACCTACAACTAAAAAAACCTGGTAGTTCAGCTAAAAACATATCTGAGAATGTTTTCCCAAGTCATATTTTTTGCTACAGAAGAGAAGGGTGTCGGCAGTTAAGCTAAATTCTTTTTTCCAGGTCAATGTGCTTTATAATGGTCAAAAAGTCTCACTCATCTCTAAAGAAACACCAATGTTTAACTTGTATTATATTTTTGTATTATAGCAAATGCAATTTTTGTTTTATAGCAAATTCCTGCTATTTTGGACCAGTTTTATTAATTTCAGAATAATGAATGCTAGTTGACTCAAATAAAAGAATGGGCTTATACCAGCCCAAGTATTCTGTTAGTCTAAATGACAGAAATGTATTTATGGTATTGCTTTACAGGGCTGCTGAATTTCATGAGTACTGAGCAGGCCTTTGGATGGCCCCAAGAAACTTTCATAGAGCTGTCTATTTAATAAGTGATCTATTGTCTATTAATAGATATCAGCTCTTCAGAGTGACATCAGTTGGGGTGTCTTAGCCTACTGGCTTTCAATTCCTGCCTCTTCAGATATTTTCTCCAGAATATATTCTTGTTCCAGTCAATACCATGAGAAATTAAGTACAGTGTCTGATTCTGGTCTTATTTACACCGAAGTGAATCTAGAGAGTAACTGTTAACAATAACCCTTAGAGGTATTACTAGGTCTTACTGGTAAGCCTACTCTACATATACTTGGTTAAAGATGGAGATTTGAATGAGAATCATAGCCTGTATTCAGAAAATTTCTTGCTGATAGTTTATGTATAGAACAAGGCTATTAGGAGTGAAGTGCTGGTGTCAAGGAGAGAAGTGAATCTTTTTCTTCTCGCAGCTGACTCCAATTTATAAATTGGAAGTGTTGTTATGTAGGGAATATGTGGCTTTGAGACTGTTGTAATTTAATAGTGGATAATAAATTAAGATGCTGAAGTTGGTTAAATAAAATTGTCACATGAACCACCAGAACCAAAGCTAAAGAACCGGCAGAACATGATTTTGAAATATCTGTGTTCCCATGGATTTTGCTGCTTTTACAGCTCCATGTTGCATGACCTCCTCTGACCCCCATTCCCTGCCAGCCAGTCAGTGTCTTGAGCTGTCAGCAGACACACTAAGGAGCTTGTCAGATAAGGGCAGCATGTTGAGTTGGGGCAGTGTTTGATGGATTAAGACCCTGGCTGTTTCACCTGTGCAATTTCTGACTTGAATTATGAATGACATTTTCAAAGCCTTTGGGCAACCTAGTCAAGCATGCCCCTGGAGACCATATTACAATGTCAGAACAATGTCAATTCCAGTTAAATAATTTTCATAGAAAAATAATTAAATTAACATCAAGCTTTTGACAGCATTTCCACAAAACCTCAGAAATCCTCAGTTAAGGCTCCCATAGCACTGCAACTTGACTTTTTTTGGATGTTGTTGACACAAATAGAAAGTAGTATTTTATTTTCACTTCTCTTTTTTTTTTTTTTTTTTCTGCATGCTATAGCAGCCTTTCAGTTACAACCTTGCAGTATTCTCACAGGCATTATTAATTCTGCATTTAAAATAATGTTAGTCTGAAGATTTTTTATACGATATATTAGAACTGCATATTTATGTTTTAAAAGATCTGTCCCACCAAGAACACTTTTGATGGCTTTGGATTACCTCAAAGAAATCATCTTCTATTTTAGCTGCCCAAACCCTGTATTTACAGCTTTGTTGACTAAAAATTCAAATTAATAAGAATCAAAAGTCCAACCCAATCTACTAGCCTGTTTTCTTGTGAAAACAGCCTTGACACATTAATCAATAATATAGCCAGCTTCATGCAAACAAACATCTGGAACCTTTATGATGATTCTTTCTGAAGATTTTGCAGTGATTACACTCCTTTCGTCTCTTCTTTTAAACATACATAGAGTGTATGTCCTGTCCCTATTCTCTGTGAAGAAAGGACTGTAAATTATTTTGGTGAGAGGGGTAATGAGTAATACACAGATCATTCTCAAATATGAGAAATACTCAGGAAATTTATTTCAAGAAAGATAATGCTGTCTCAGCATTCTCCAGGAAAGGGAGAGCTCTCACGTGTGCCCAATCCTGCATGTCTAGCTACCTCACATCCGACACTGGAACTCTCTGTACCCTGTCAGGGATACAGGCAGCTGAGAAGGGACATTTGAAAGAACGTGAAGGAATTTTGAAAATTGCTGTGAGACAGCAGACCAGAGGAACTCATTGAAAATTTAAATGCCTCTGTGGAATCTTCCAGTTTTGACCAACTGGTAAATGCCCATGAGGAACCTTTTCTGATCATCTCCATTACTCAAACTGTGTTGATTTAGACTTCAGCTGCTGCAAATTCTCTGCCAAGCAGCCTACTTCAGCTGAGCCAGCTCTTCTACTGTGAAGCAAGTCAGCAGGATTTCAGACCGTCAGAAAGGGTATCCCAACAGCAGGAGGGTTGGTGTAAAGACATTGCTGATGCCACTGGTATCAACTCTAGCTGAACTCTTAACCATTTTTGTAATTTTTGAGAAGTCAATGATGTCGACATTACCCAGTGTGGTTTTTTAGTGTTGGACAGCTGTAACCACACTTGGCAAACACCTGTACTTCACCTTACTTGCACTTAATTTAATCCTTCTGCCTCAACTTCCCATGTAGGGAAAACAGAGGATAATAAAACTATTATCTTCATAGAGGAGTTTATATAATTAATGATTTTTAAATCCTAAATGTAATTAAAGTACACATCAAATCTTCCAGCTAAGGACAGATAAGGATGTATAAATCTTCTGCAATTTGGTATATGTATTGCTTTTTCTTTCTTTCTGGTTTTTTTTTCCAGTAATGATAGTTCATCATGTCGGTTCAAGTAAGGAAAAGGAGTCAGAAGAAACCAGTGCTTGAGAACCATGTGCATTATGGTCTTAATAATTACTGCCTTTTTTTACTTCCATAGGATGCGCTTTTCTTCATGCCTTTATTATTAACTTTATTGACTATATTTTATTAGTTTACCTTTGGCTTTCATCATCTGAGAAACTGGCCTGATCTAAGTCAGTTAAGGCTTCTCTTTTAACATTTATGAGCAAAGCAAGTCAGAAATAGTGTTGTAATAGAATTTGCAGGTTTTTGGAGTATTTCACGTGATGGTGGCAGATACATGTTGTATTCTTTGCCTGATATTTTTTCCCCTAAAAGAAGCATCTTAAATGGAAATTATGTCCTTACCCTTTCCTGTTCCCATTTCTTTGTATAACTTTCAAAAGCAGTGATTCAGAATAACTTAAGAGCCCACAAGTATAAATGAATCAGCCACCCTTCCTCCCAACAGAGGATTCTTTAAAATCTAGGCTGTTTTTCATAAGCATGGGCCTCCATTGATTTAAGCACTTTTGAAAATCAGGCCTCTTAGTTATGTGCTTACATGTCACTTGAGGAAACAGATTTTATAGTTCCAGTGGAAAAAGCTTGTCCTTAACTTTTCTCAAAAAACCAAGCTAGATTTGTAGGCAAACACATGTTGCATTGAACATCTTTTAGCTGAGTGTATTCCTTTGGCTTTTCCACAAGAATGGATGATCCAGAACTATTTGAATCTCTGGTGGGCTAAGTATGATGACTTATGCTGTTCTTGACAGAATATGAGTTGTAAAAGCCTGTAACTGTGACGCTGCTGGATGATTTTTATTAGAGACTCCATATGAAACTGTGCTTTGTGCTTCTCAATTATTTGACAACCTCATACTCCTTCAAAGCAATAGCTACAATATTTGTTGTATAAAAAGGAGGATGTATTTTTTCTTTTTGTAGACATTGATTCTGAACCCCCAAGTTCACATTTTTAATTCAGAGGAACCTGTATTGTAAGACTATGTAAAGTAACAAGGAAGAAACAAACACAAGACTCAGGCTGCTAACACCAGTGGATGGGAATAGGAATAATTCAAGATTTATTACATTTCAGCTTCTTTTGTCTTTAAGGATTTTTTTCCTTGAAGGTAGGGTGTAAGTAGAAACTTCTCAACTATGCAGAATTTGGAAAGTAGGAGGCAGAAATAAAAGTCTGTCATTTCCTCTTCAGTGTACTTTTTCCCTTTTAAACACACACCAACAGGGGGAATCTACAGAGTGTTCTAATATTGTAAGTTGTGGTCAATATATCTGCTCTCCTGTCTGTCTTCTCTGCTCATTTCTGATGGAAGAATGGACCCAGAAGAGTGTAGAAATCATATAATAGAATATAGGATTTTTTAAAAATTAAAACTTGGAATGCAAGGCAAGTTTGAAGATTCTGTGTCCTGTAATTTATTATATGCAAACTTCAAAATCATTCCCCTGTGTCAAATAATAAATCAGATGCAAATAATTGATAGCAATAGAATGAGGTTACAAGAAGACCATGCTTCCAGTTATTTGGGGCGTGGGGAATGTGCAAGTAAAGATTTGCCAAGTGACTTTGTTGCCTATAGTGGGGTTCCTTCAAATTTTACAAGTATGATTGAAGTTAGCCTTGGTGCTATGCTGTTGGAATACTTGATTGTCAGTCATATTTTTGTAACACCAGTGTCTTTCATGGAATTGTAATTAAGATTTTGTATTGTCATCACAGTACAGGCCAAATTTCACAGTTAGTCCCTGCAGCACCATTTTACCTCCTGAAGAGTAGCTCTCTTGTCACTCTTCCATTTCATTCCCGTCTGTGCCAGGTAACCATTTGGAGATAATCTTTTTTTTTTCTGGCGAGTCTCCCACAGGCAGCATGAAGTCACTAGACCTCTGAAATGTACTTGTGGCTTCTGTGTGGTACTTCAGCCAGACCCCTACTTTATCCATGTTGAATACCAAGAACAGTGCAGACTCAGCACCTTTTCTGTCCACTAACTTAAAATTTGTTTGTAAGATGTTTGGAGTAGAAATCAACGCAGCTTTTCTAAGGATGCTTCACAAGGGATTACAGAAGTCTCTGTCACACAAATAGACATATCTCAGGACATGCAGAGGAATTGTAGAAGCCAGTCTTTATTTATTTGCTTAAAAAGCAGACATGATCCTGGGAAAAAAGATTCTTTTCGATAGGGAGGGCTTTGCAAAGTCCTGTATTCTAGTGTTTGGCTGAAGAAGGAAGTTTCCGTATAGATGAGAATGGATGAATGTTCCTCGCCCCTGCTCCAGAAGTTTTCTGAAAGCACTGTATCTTTGCAGCAAATCCCTTTGAAAATGCTCTGCTCCCTGTGCAGCTGCTCATGGATCAGTCTTAGCCTTTTCCTAGTGACTGGTAGAGACTCTGCCTTCATGAGTGAGCACCATTGGTTTCTCCCAGTAAAGAGCCGGGATTATACTGTTGGCCTCAATATAATTAGAAGTAAAATTTGCTTATATCACATATTTGTTAAAAGATAGCTTTTAGGAAAACAGAAACTATTGACTATCCATGTTTAATGATGATTAAATATGGAAATCCTAACAGCAGGATCACTCATATAACAGGCAGCTCTGTTATTTTTAGGAATGAGGAATTCCGTGATGAGTCAAATTACACCTAGTTATATTCAAATTTTTCTTTTCCAATCAGTAGCTGGCTTTAAGGCAGAGAATTCCTTGTGTTGACTGTCTAGAATGCAGTGTGTTGTTGGCAACTGCTGTAAGAAATTTCCTGTGTGTACTACCCCTCTTGTGGATATCATTCTATTTTGAGCCTAATTGAAAACTGAAGATAGAAAATGAAGCAATTATTTTTCCCTGCAGTACAATATCTAATATTCTGATTTCATGGCTGTCTGACTACAATGATTAGGAAGAACATTTTCTCAAAGTGTTCACAGTACCACAGCAATGTATCAGGAGCATTGTGTAGCAAGGAAAGGAACTATTATGTTAAAATATGTGCCACTTAAAAACACACCCAATTAAAAAGTAGGATGCTGTTGTGTTACATTTGGTGCAGTCAATAATTGCTTTTTCTTGTCCTTTTCTTTGGAAAAGCTTTTAAGGATGTAGAAAACAGCCTTCAAGTAGAAAGGGTTTAATAGGAGAGATCTGCAACAACGGAGATAGCACCTCTGCAACAGAGGCATTTTGTGTTTAGTACTGCACTTCCATGTTAAGTCCAAGATGCTGTGGTTATTTTTGCTGGTAGAGAAAGGGGAAATATGTGTGTAGTTGCTGATAATTGTATAATTCTTTAACTGAAGCAAACTATTCTGTGGGACATACTCTTGTTCAATAACCTCTGTGTTAAGTGGAAGAGAAACCCCCTGTATTTCCAACAGGATACTGGTTAGGAGTAGTAAACAAGGAGAGAAACCTGTTCAAAATGTCCCATAAGCTTGCATAGAGTTAGAAAAAATATTATCAATTTAAAATGTTTGCTTGTTTTCTTTTTCTTTTTATATCAGATAGTATTACTGAAGTCTTCACTAACATCTATGTGACCAGTTTTGGACCTGTGTCAGATACTGATATGGTGAGTTCCTGAATTTTTTGCATATATGGGTAAATGGTGTAAGATACCTATAAACTTCCTTTAAACCTGTATTCTTCTTTTACTTATTGTGGATGCATCTGAAACGATTTCACTGAAATCAGAAAGCGTGAAACCACGTGTAGTTCTAAAGTTGGAAATTGATTTACAGACCTTACATGATAAGTATGCTTGTATTAGCTATTCAGTTTAGACCAGTAAATCTTCTGCTTGTCCCACTGACTACTTTGGTTTATATTCTGGAGCAATCTTGAGATGCGTGAACTCGATTCCTCTTGGGTGAAAACTTGGAGTGAAAGGAGTGCTCTTAATGCTGGCAAAAGACTGAGGGACGTGATGGGAGTCAAATCTAAATTAAACTTGAAAGACATAGCTTGAAAGCTGGGTCATCTGCATGATTGTGGTGTTTTACCGATCTGTCCTGCATAATTTGCATTGTTTACTTACCACTTAAGGAAGTTAGTGACATTAAAAAAGAAAGAAGCTTCCAGAATATTGCTCTGGATTACAAGGAACTGTTTGTAGGCTCACTGCAAATCATACAGAGATTGGGAAGAATGTTTCACACTGGGTAGAAAGACCTGATGGAAATAGCTTCTCTAAAAGGGAAAGGAAGGACAATCTCAAATTTACTGTAACTACCTGTTGTGCTCCTGTCCACTTGATGGGTTTAGGGGAAGGTTGTTTAATTCACTCTGGAAAATCTGTAGGAGAGAACAAAATTCTCAGCAGATTCAACAGCAAACTTTTACTTGTAAAATTTAGAACATTAATGTAGAATAAGGTACTTTTAAAAAACAACATTCAGATGAAGTCAGGCACTTCACAAAATTTAATTTAGCAAACTTAAACTTAGCCAGCCTTAACAAATCCAGGCACAAGGCACTTACTAAGGCATTGACTGGAATTTTTTAGTCTGGTTTACAATGTATTTTGAGAGCTTAGTATAAGAAAGGGAGGAAAAAAGAGAAAGAAAGGCTAAGAGTAGAATGATATCACCATCCATGGGTTTAGCAACAGGACTTGATTGTTGCAATTTCCATTCGCCCAAGTGGAGGTCACAATCTTAATCCAGTGGGGTAGGAGAAGCCCATGAAACACAAAATCCAGTGGGTTAATATATGCTTAGTTTTGGTGGAATGCCCAGGCACACTCCCCTCGCGATGGGTAGTTTTACACTGTCTTTTGCAACACCGTGGATCTGTTGCGACACTGTGGATCATGGGCAGTGCTCTGGTGGAAAGCCCCAGAAATGAGTTTGGCAGCACTTTGGATTTCTTACGGCACCTTGTAAGACATGACAGCTGCCTCTCAGTCAGTGCAGCTGAGCCAGGTATGCCCCATGAGAAGGGATGAACACCTTCAGGCCCAGGTGTCAATGTCCCAATATCTCCCCCAGGTGGTGGGGAGTTTTACAGCTGAGCCATTTGTGTAAGGGAGGACATCACCAAGATATTTATATGAAAAAATTCAGGTTATGCATCATAAAAAACAGGGAACATTATGATTTTATGCACAAGTTTATGAAACTAAAATTTTCACGGTACATTGTACATTTTAAAAGTTATTTGCTTACTGACTAACACGTAATCATAGCTTTGAAGAATATATTCTGGTGGATTTTTGTGTTTGTTTTTTGTATGGGATAGTTTCAGTTTTCAAGCTCTGTTTTGATAGTTATGAATACATTTCTGAGACTACCCATGAAGGGCCATTTCATAGGAGAAATAGACTTTTTTTTGGTTTTTATTTCTGTAGGTTTTGCTGATTCTCTTGAGGTGTTTTATTCTAATGATTTTTGGTTTATGAAATTGTTCTTATTTTATTAATAATTTTGTAAAAAAGGTATCCACAGCTATGTACAAAGATGATATGAACATCTTGACCTTGTTGTTCTGCTGTCTCATGACTTTACAGTGGTAAAGTCTTGCGCTTACCACAGTCTTGTGTAACAGGGAGATGATATTAATCCAGTTTTAAAGATGAGTACTGAGACACAACGAGACTTACACAGGGCTGTGCAAGTCACCCGTGCTTAAATGGAAATGTAATGAAAAGCTCCCTGAGCCTATTCCCTCACTCCCAACACACTTCTGACATCAGTGGATAAATGTGTGGAGAACTCTGGGTGTCCATTTGCATAGACATGTAGACAGTGCAGAAGGGGTCAGGTCCTTTGATGGCACATCTCTAACAGATCTGTGCAGAGGTGTTAATCAAAGCAGAGTACAGTGCATCAGAACGGCAGCTGTTACTGTAATGACTAGGTTTATTTGCAGATAAGTAGATAGATAAGTAAGAGCAGTTTATTTCTTATTACTACAAGCTTCAGGGTTAATTTAACTTGTTCTGTTGATAATTATAAAATCATTTTGAAACATGTGAGCAGTCAATTAGAAAATTTCAACATGTGAGTTTTGAAATAATAGCTTCCAAACCCTCACATATTCTATCGAACATGAAGGTGACATTAGAGCTTTAACCAGGAGTACTTTTTCATTTAGGAGCTGCATGACTGAATTGATAATATAAACTATTATACAGAGGATTAATTGATATTTTCTCCTGTAAATGTTGGGAATTCAGGGATATTATTATATCCCTTAAAGGGCTTCACTGGAAGAATTAGTTTAACTCTTGCCCACATCCTCCAGAATTTTCAGAGGATCCCAAACTCAGATTTTTTCAGGAAGGTTGAGTTCCAGCCCCTGAAGTCCTCTCCTGTCACGATGTGAATGGTGGGTGATGCCCTCAGTCACATGAGGTTTTTAGGCTGTACAGTGGTTGCCCAAAACTGTCATGATTATTGCTGCCCCTAGGATTCCTTCGCTGGGATTTCTTACAGCAATAAAAAGCGTCAGATATGTGACTGCACCCCTTTGCATGATCTGCTTGCCAGTTTGTTTTTTTTTGCTCTTTGTTTAGTATCTTGTGAAGAATAATGGTGCTTAGAAGAAAAGGGGTGCTTTGAAAAGAGGAAGGGGAGTCACTGGCACAGGAGATGATTAGTATGTGTTTAGAGTATGGGAGAAGGAAGTGTCACGCAGACAGTGATGGGTGTATTGGCACTAAGGACAAAGTTCTCACATAGTAGTGTTGATTCATGAAGTTGGTAAAATGTAATTCTAACCTTTGTTGTTGAATTGCAATGAATTTTTGAGGTTTCTGTTTTCCTCACCAGCAGTTCCCATTAATGGTAATATAGTATTGTGTCCAACCTATGACTCGGTATGATTGCTAGAATGTAGGGCCTTATTCACATTTCCTATATTTTTCCAGTATCACAATTTTGCCAAAAAATAATCAAGTCCAGGGGAATTTAATCTTTGACTGATTTTAAGCTAGCTGAAGTTGCCATTGAAAATTCAGGAGGTAGAAGCTGAAGCTGAGAATTTTCTCCAAATGTGTTAAGAGTCAAAAACATTTGGTTCTTGTTGTGGATTAACCTTTTGACTAAGTTAAAAAGATGCTACTCCCTGTTCTGACCAAAATAGTCAGCTATCAAATCTGTTCACTCTTGGCCAGGAATCTGTTGCAAACTGTGCTTCAAATGAACTGCTGTGGCTAAAATATTTGGGTATCTGTATCAGTTGTGTCAAAGAAATGCTATGGTATGTCAACCACTCTATTTAATGTCAAATATACAATGCCAGTATATAAGAATTTTCAACTTCCTGTTGCAAACTAGTGAGAATCAAGGAAGGCAAAGCAAAGCATGGGATTAAACAGATTTTACTTTCACTCTTCTGTCTATTTGAGCTGTTATTTCTCACAAATATTTAAGCTCAGTATGATGATGCTATGCCTTATAGGCTTCCAACCCAATCAGTGATACAAATTTATTTTGACATTAGCCTGAGAGAAGAAAAGCTGCATTGTTTAGAAAAACAAACAAATGAAAAATTGGACAGAATAACTGAAAAACAAAGCACCTCTGAATTTTCTAAAGAGTAATGGGGCTAAAATATTATTACAGAGGCTAATTAAAGAATTTATCATGAAATTAAAATATTTAATATTTGAAAATTCAGAGGTAAATGATAAACTTGTTTGTATTATAATTTGTAAGGTTAAAAGGATTAAACATTAAATCTGATTATTTTTCTGGTTTTAAAAATTAATTATTTGAAATCTGGTAGACTGTACCATCATTATAAATCTATATGTTGCTAACTTGAATTTCAGCACTGAAAGCAATGTACTTTTACTTTTTTTTCTCAGACATGCTGTCTTTCCAGGCTCTCCTGACACTTTGGCTCCTAAAATTTTCCCCATAGCCGTAGACCTAGTAAGTGCTGATGTCCATAACTGAAAAAATTATACATGTATATGTAATAAATGAGACCTATTTACTCCTCAACTAATAGTTATTTTATGTAAGACAGATTACTAAGGTACTGAGACCCTTTATATAAGGTCTGCTGTAAAAAAAGCTTTGCCAAGATTTAGCAAATTTTGCCTCAGAGCAGTCTTTCTGACTGGGAACAGTCCTTCCTGCTTTCCTACAACACACGGTTAGTAGGTGGCAAGACTTGGATCAGTTTAGATTGAATATTAAAACTAACAAGCTTTCTGAAACTTTTATATTTCAACTTTCAGTCTTAGATTTTCATTGTTATTAAGGAGTTTTGTTTACTGTGGTTATACCTTCCTTCCCAAGTTGTTTGTGAGCAGCTTTTCCTAGTTTCTTGATGATAGACCTCCAGTTTTCTACTTTGAAGTCAAGAACAGGAACATTTCTCTGTAGAGATCGTCGTCCACAGCTAGTTCATCACTACACGCACTTCCATCTTGTCACTTTTCATTTCAAATGTCAATAAGTGTTTCTGATATTTTGAATACAGCCAGAGTAGAAGTTTGCAATGAAGACTGAAAGTCACATAGAGAAATGATCAGAAGGGTTGTCACAGCATTTCTCACTACAACTGAAGATGGTTTTTTAGAGATAGTGACTGAACTTGGAACCCTGTTTTTTTTTTTTTTTTTTCTGGGTTTTTTTTCATATTTCCAGTTTGTGTTTCAGATTTTGTTTTGGATTTTTTTCCTATGCAACTTATTTTTAGCTGTTTCAAAATATAATTATTAGCTAGAGTTCCTTAATTTAAGAGAAGCTTTACAGGGGTGGTATAATATGTAAGTCTAGACAGAATAATACATCAAGATGATTTTTTTTTTCACTAAGATTAAAAAAAAATACTGCAATTACTTTTATGTAATTATTATTTGAATGCAATTACAGAAAACTAATGAATAAAAGAAATGATAAATACCCTTGGATTTTTTGGATATTGGGGAGCATCTAGGTTGTGTTTTAATAATTTATATGTTTCTGAATGTCAATAAATTTGTTGCTTTATTCCCTTTTTTATTGGCTCAGGTCATTGCCTTTACAAGTTAAATCCATACGCTGATATTTTGTTGAGAATGTCTCACATGATCTCTTGCAGAGTTTCTGTCCTTTTATTCTGTTGGGAAGGCTTTTTCCTCTGTGCAACATCCTGCCAAGTGGATCAATATTGGAGATTGATTTGTCAGAGGCTGTGTCCAAGCCTGTCACTGGCGTTAGCTCTCTCTGTACCTTTGTTTGGATTCCTGTTCCTGGCACCAGACATCCACTGTGTTTCAGGGTTGCTCTTTCTCCATGTCTGAATAAAAAAAAGGATAATGAGAAGTGTTTGTATTTCTAGTGACAGCAGGGAGAATAATGTCCTATAGTCTCTTTTCTAAGTAATCCCTCTTTGTATCTTTTATGTGCCTCTCATCTCTCCTCAGTGCTTCTTTTAGGCTCAGAGTTTACATCAGGTATATGGAAAGAGAGAGAAAATTATTCAGAGAAGGTCCCTTTCATAAATGAATATGAATAGACATTCTCTTCCCTAGACACTATCATTCAAACTGGTTAAACACATTTTTTCCAGATTTTTTTTAATACTTCATGTTTAGATTAAATGCTTAGACAAAAATGACTGAAGTTGACAGATTAGGCAGAAATAAAAGGTTTGAAACAAGTTCTTCAAATAGAGAAAAATCATGCTGCAATTCTCTAGAAATATTCCACATATTTTTGATAGTATTAAAGGTCATATGTATCTGGCAGACATTACTTATGTATTTTAAAATGAATGCATGTTCCTTTGAAATGCAGTGATGGGATAGTGTTTCAATTTCTAACAGGGCTGTTAACGGTTTTGATAAAAAATAGCCAACAATGCAGTTTCAAACCGCAATCCTCCTCCATCAGAATATTTTCAAGGATTTTATTTACCAGTATGTAAGATCCACACTCTGAAAGACCTGAAGGGAATTTCTGTCTGTCTGCTATTTCCCTCTATCTTCTGTGTTGTATACACATCAGAAGGTAAGTTTTAGAGAAGGGGAAATGGACTCGGTTTATTTATCTGTGCAGTGAGGTTTGATGTTGACACACAGGTATAGAAATGCTTGTACAGTGCCTGAGTAGTCAGTGCTTGTGATTGGAGCAGTGCGGGGATTTGGAGGAGAGCTCTTTCAGTCCTCATATTGTTAGGCAATTGCTTGTTTTTAGAGAAGAGATAAGGAGAAAGTGAGATGGGTTGTTTGTCCAGTCTGGTGGATGTGCCTAGGAAAAGCCAAGCCTTCCAACCATGATCTGGGTTATGCGGACTGCTGTCGGGTGTTAGCCCTTGTGTGCCACCTGCGCCATGCCCAGATCTGCCCACAGAGACAATGACCAAGGCAGCCAACTCAGGATGGGATCCTCCTACTGCAAAGCTAATTTCAGCATTCACTGAAAATGTCTAGTGTGCAAGTTTAATAGATTAAATTGCAGAGGTTGCATCAGAAATATACACTCATCAGACCAATGAATATCAGGTTATAATACGTGTGCATATACTGGGCAGATTATTTTTCTTTGAATACTTACATTTTTTGAGTCTTCTGTGTAAACTCTTTCTTGGTTTTCTCGAAAGTGATTTTGATGCTTAGATGCACACCAATCATGTAAGTATTCTACAGCACCAGTTACATACTAATATTTTTAATGTTTTTAAACAAATCTGCAAGAAAAAATACACATTTCCTTAAGGCAAATATGAAAAGAAGAATGTACTTTTTAAGAATTAAAATTAAGAAATTATACTGATGTAAAATTAAATATTAATATGTAGCTCCTATATTAGCTAGGGGAGATTTAGGTCCATGAATATGAAGTGTTTATCTCATCAATGTATCAACCACAGTATTTGTAACTGTTTTAAAGGCTCAGTGGAAAGCTATATGTGCCATTTTCCCTTTGCTTTTTAAAATTTTTTGCATTTGCCTTCCAGAAGTTTTATATTTTACAGTGTTTAAAATTTGTTTTTTGGTTATATATATGTGTCAGTTAATGGCTTTAAGTGTGGTCAGGAAAAGGACAAACATACTTTAGAGAACTGAGTAAGAAAAATCTTTACGAATAGGGAATGAGAAACTCTGGCTTGAACTATTCATTAAACAAAATGCTGTGTTGCAGAAGGTAATTAATAGAATGTTCACTCTGCTTCAGGATAATACTGCTTGCTAATGGACACTTACAGTTTTTGAGATATTTGGAACACATCCATCTTTACTCCAGATGCTAAAACTGCCAAAATCTGCCCACCGTTATCTGAAAGGATGAGAGTTCATTTTTTGTTGTTTGAACTTTTTCCATACAAATCTGGCCTTAGAAAAAAAAAAGAAGATATAGTGGGGAGAGATTGCTTATACTCCGGTCAGTTAAAGCTTCTGCCAGAGATTCTAATATCTTTTTCATGGTGCATAGTGTTATGCACACCAACTGTATATTAAAGGAGGAACGAAATTTCCTCACCATTTTATTCTTCTGATCATTGGACTGGCAGAGGGTCAAGTGCTTCTTACAACTGTAGTAACAATCTCATTGTCTGTACCTAAAATTTCATGTAAGGATGTATAAATACATATATGAAAGATTACGTTTAATTGTACCATGTTAGAGTCTAGCTGTGTAAGCACCATTTTAGGCACAACACAGTAGGAAGCACTTTCTTGTCTAGAAATGATCACAGGAGTCCTCTGGAGACCTGGAAGTATTCTCCTGTGATTTTGTGGAGATGCTGCACTATATATTGGAGAGTGGTTTGGTCATGCCCAGAGACAACATAGTTTTTTTTACATAGGAGAATATCTGCAGAATGAATGAAATCAGTATCAGTTATTAATCAGAGTATTTTTTTCTAGAGTCCAGATTTGCATTTCTCACAGAATGTGAGTCTTGATTGAAAAGTAAACATTACACAGCATTTACCACAAAGTGGTACATATAGACGTAATAGGAACTGGTTTCAAAATCTTCATGTAGCATCTTTTGATAAATGCTGGGGTTTTATCATATTGATTATATTTGAAGTATTTCAATACTTTCCTATTTTTTAATTTATTTTATATGGTAAACATCAATAGGGGTATTCATGGTCATAAGTAGAATAGATTTGGCACAGAAGGGAACATGGGATCAGTGAATATAGTGGGATGGAAAGGCAGGGGTCATATTTTGCTTTACATGATCATTTTAAATGGACAGTGGCAAATTAGTTTTACCTCTGTGCCTTAGTTTCCTTTCATATAAGATTTAGATCACAATACTTCCATTGAAAAAATGTGAAGATGTGTATAGAAAGATAAGTTACTTAAGACCTATGTGAGATTTTATTAGTATTGTGGTAAATGGAAAGAGAAGGTGTTTGTCATCATTTACACTAAACTTTGGTTTATTCCCTGTTTCTGTCTTTTAAATGAGATGTTCTGAAATAAAGACCTCCAGCATGGACCTCCAGATGGTGTTACAAACCACCCCTGAAGGCGAGGGTAACACAGCTTCTTGTTAATAGATCCCTGGGAGCGGATTAGGGTGAAACAACACAGCATAATACATGTTTATATATACATATCTCTTTATCTATATATACATATATCTATATATGAGTTAATTTTGGAGAATTTTGGTTGCAGTGGAAAGGAGGTATGTAGCCATTTTGGTTATTATTATCTGTAGCAATATAGCAATACAAAAGCAAAACAACAACACGGAAGAAGATTTATAAGGAAAAGAAAGAAAGAAAAAGAAAGAAAGAGAAAGAAAGAAAGAAAAAGAAAGAAAAGAAAGAAAGAGAAAGAAAGAAAGAAAAAGAAAGAAAAGAAAGAAAGGAGAAGAGTAGAAAGATATCACTACTTATGGATTCAACAACAAGACTTGATTTTTGTAATTTCAGTGTCTGTCGGTCAAAGTGATGGTCTCAGTTTTGATCTGCCAGGGATGGAGGAAGCTTATGAAGCATAGAGTTCAATGGGTTGATACACGTTCAGATTTACATGGGAATGCCCAGACACCTCTCCTGGGGAGCGGAGTTTTACACTGACTTTTGCGACACCGTGGATCTGTTGCAACTGTGGATCATGTGCAGAAGACCCCAGAAATGAGTCTGGGGGCTATGGTCTTCCCATGCCAGATCCAGCCTGAGCTTATTTTCAGCATATCTGCTGAGTTGGCTTTTTTTGTGGATACATTCTTCTCTGCCTTGTTTACTTCTCCTTTGACCTGAGATAATGGGACAATAGCAGCACCTTTATCTCATCTCAAGTTCCCATCAGGAGGCTTAACTTACTGTCCAGATTTCCGGGAATTCACAGAGGCATACTGGGGAGAGGGAGAGAGGGGAGTTTGGTGGTCGCAGGTGAGGAGTTTCTTTTTTAACAGTTTGCCATAGTGGGCAAGGTCCTTCAGTGATTACCTTAACAGTGCTTGAGCCATTAACCATTACCTGTGGTTCAGTCAGAGATTGTCAGTAGGATCTTTCAAGGCTGCAGCTCAGATTCTTTCCTCCTCATTCTGCTTCCTTAGCTGTTGCCATGCTGCAGATGTGGGTTTTTGTGAAATGTTGCAGTTTTGATTTAATGGTATTTCATGTCTGCTTTTTTTTTTCTATTTTATTTCTCTTGTAATTCTTTTTGTGTATGTTGGAAGACAGTAAAGAAGCAGGACCTTTGAAGTTCCTTATTGATGGAAACATTGCAAAAAAGTTCAGATTTATATTCTAATCATTTATGTGCAAGGGATATTTGTCAAAAGAGCCTGTAGGACATATCACGCATTCCTGTTAAATTTCAGTGGAATTTCAAAGTCTTACTCCCTCAGGCTCTTCTTCCAACTTCTTTATACCTCAAACATCAATCTTACCATAAAAATGATTTATTGGTAAAGCCCCTCAGACAAAAACCAGAAGGAAGCTCTTAGGGTAATTGTTTTCCTTTAATTACCTGGTATTTCTGTCCAGATTTCATACACTCCCCTGCTGCTCCTTATCCTCCATGATATTATGCATTTTGTCCCTTTCCCTGGTCTGCAGCTGAACTGATAGGTAACTTGTTATTTTTAAATGGGATTTTAAGTCACATGATATTTAACAAATAAAGCAACATATAAATCAGCAAATAAAAAGGGACAATTGAATGTGATCTGTCATAGAGAAATGAACAAACCACTTGGTATGATGCAGTGTCTCTGGCGGTGATGAGACGCTGTACAAAATCAAGTAAATATCAAAGAAATACATGTCTTAGAGGTTCATACTTCTGTATTTAACAGATATATTTACTAAAATGTTATTAGAGATAATAGAAAATGGCAGTAAAGAAAACCAAGAAAATTAAATTTCAGTGTACTATTGTGTTAGTTTTATTTAATACTATTTTAAATATTTAAAATTTTAATTAGAAAAATGACTAACTTTTATTGTGTAAATGTAAGACCTCATGGTATAGCTAAAAATTGAGCTTATAAATATCCATAATTTCCAAAATATCTCTTTGCATTTGTCACAGTTCCTAGTGAGAACTGCTTTCTCTCCTGCCTCTGTCATGCTCCTTCACATAAGAAAATTCTATTCCCTTTATTCCACATGGTCTCCTTAGCCTCTGGCCTGACCTGGAAAAGGTCCTCAGAGCTCTTTGGCTCACGGACCGAAGGAGCTGAAGAGAGCTGTCACTTGTCGCTGTCCAGTCAGCACTTCTGTATCACTGTATGATTGATGGAGAAGAACCTTAAGCCTTGTTAATCAGCACACAAGGGAGCCAGTAGAAAATGATAGAGGCTGATAAGTTCCTTGAAGTAACTTTTAAATTGAAATCCCTTGAAAATTTTATATTGGTTAAATTTTATCAGGCCTTGTCCATTCAAAGATAGTTTATTTGAAAATGGTTTATGCAGAGCAATTGCAATAGAACAGACTGTTGCAGCATACTAATGTTTTGAAATTGTGAGACCGTTTTGTACCTGTCCCACAAAACAAAATTGCACCAAGGTAGCATTTGCCAATACGCTGAATACAGTTTGCTTCCAACATGGTTTTGAAGCTCTTCCACATCCAATATATATGCTGTGCTGACAGTAGCAAAACACTAAATCCAGGCATCTGGTCTAGGTCATCAGTCTATTTTTGCTTGCATCCTTTTTTCCAGACTGTTCTGCCTTCCCAAGTCTAGGCACCAAAGTTCACCAGACAATGTGTGTCATCTCTTAATCATCAGCTATTGTTTCCTACCTATGTACTTTTGTTCATAAAAGCCACACCACTACAGAGCCTTACAATTCCTCTTTGCAAAAATCTTCCTTGTATCATTCTCCTTGTATATATTGTACCCCTTACGGAATGCCTTGTTTCCTGGCTTCCGGTCTCAGCCATTCTCCATGCTCTTGAAATGCTGGGTTGCTCTAGAGGAGAAGATGCTGAAAGAACTATTTAATGTCTTCCTGTGTATTTTTTCCTTACTTTCCTTCCTTATTGTGTTTACTGAAATTGTCCATGTCACAGATACTTTGTATATCAGATACAGAAATCTAAATATTGAAAGAGTTCAATATAAAAAAAGCCAGCTAGCAATCATGAAGAAGAAGGTCGTAACCTTAATACATTGACTTTCTGTTTATTATTCTCAGTGTTATACAATTTTTTGGATGATTGTTCTCCCTTGACAATTTTACCAAGGGAATTTTGCAAGCAGAGCTTTTCTATTTTTGTTCTCAGATAGCAGACTAGTGTTAATTTGTAAAAAAAACCATATATTTATTCCGTTACAGGAGTACACAATAGATGTTTTCTTCCGTCAGAGATGGAAGGATGAGAGATTAAAGTTTAAGGGCCCAATGAACATTCTTCGATTGAACAACCTGATGGCCAGCAAAATCTGGACCCCAGATACGTTTTTTCACAATGGGAAGAAGTCAGTGGCTCACAACATGACGATGCCAAACAAACTTCTACGAATCCAAGATGATGGGACTCTCTTGTACACCATGAGGTATGTCTCTTCCTCTGTTCTCTGCTCAAGCTGTTTGTTGATGTGATCTTTCCATCCAACAGTAAAAAAAGGCTCCAGGAGAAATTTCCTGTGTTTTATTTCTCTCTAAGCAGAAAGAAAGCTAGGAAAATGTATGTTTTGTTTCCAGTTCTGTTAAAAGTCCTTTGGCTGATAAAGAGTTAGATCAGTTTTCCTACATGTGCCTCTGTTTTCATATTTTTCAGATATATTAAAGATATTGATCACCTCAATAAATGATTTGAAACCTTCAGATAGTTTGCCAACTCTGTCTTAGAATGATTAAAACAGTATAGGGATTTTTCGTATTAGTGCAGCCATGTGCTGACTATGTGAGCCCCTAAGCAAATTTATTATTAAGATCAGGGGCAATAAAAAACCAGAGAACGAATAAAGAGTTAATAAGGTCTCAAATTCTTTCCAGCAAGAGCTACAGGGAAAATATGTCTTACCCAATAGTTACTGTTTCTTTATATCTAATTACAATATTTTATGTAGAGTTTTAATTTTTTCATTCTGTGCATCATTGGTAGATAAGATAAATATTTAGCTGGTGAAATGTATTAAATTTGCTTAGAAAATAGATTATGAAAAATTATAAAAAATCCTGTCTACATAGATAAAAGCAGCATTTTTATAAGGTTGGTTTCTTCTTTGGTTACTCTTTTTCCAATAATGTTACCGATTTGAATTTAAAAAAAAAAAATTTAAATCTCAATTTCCAGAAGCCCCTGACTTAGTTTATTTCTTTTTCTTGGAGAATATTAATAAATTGAAGTTGTTGTGAATGTAGACTTAAAATCCCCAGCCTAAGTAAGATAGAAAATGTGAGCTTTGAAATGAGCATGTACTGTGGTATTTTTTCCAAGCAGCCATGTCAGCATCCCTGAAGCCCAGTTTTACTACACAGCTCTGAAACCCTCACAGTACTGATTGTTGATAGGTAGACTTCTAATGATGTTGGATGATGTAGAGGTTGGAGAGATTCAGAAAAATTTGCTTGAAGTAAATTGAGACCCCTTGTGTTGTATTTTTGCTTGGGCTCAAATCAATATTTGAACTATTATCTGTATAAGATGACTGAAATTCTCTTCCTCCAGAAGGTATGATAATCATGTGCCATAAATAATAGGAAATACTGTTTGAAACCATTATGAAGTATAAGCTGGGTCAGGTTAATTATAATTAACTAAGCATTTTCATTACTTGTAAGTGTGTTGGTTCTTAGGGTATGAGATTAATGTGTACACCATTTTAACTGTTTTGCCTAGATTTTAATCAGCGACTTTTATCATGTCTACACAAAATGATTGTGTGACGTATATCAGAGGCTCATGCAGTTCTTTCCTTTGCCTTCAGCTGTTTGCTGATTCTTATCTCTCTGTGCCTCCTGAATTCAGAAAAACATTGCTGGGGAATGGAGGAGTAGAAATATGAAATATTTTTTGATGGAAGGCCAGGAGAAAATAGCAGAGAATACAATGACTTGCAACCACTGGGAGTACAGAAGGATGGAAGTGATGTTTCAGGCTAGATGGAGAGAAAGAAAGGCATACAGAGAAAATCTCTACCCAGAGAAGACTTACAGGATAGAAAGAAGAAACATAGGGTTTTTTCTTGGCTTTTTTCTTAATTCAAAAAAAAGGGGAAGTCCATGAAAAGCTTTCTTAAAATTGTTTTAAATGATTTTTTACTGTACTACTCCCCATATATGATACTGGGATATTGCTGGTGTTTTTTTCACAAAATGAGCAAAAGTGGATGCTTTGCTAACATATTGTCACACTTGCATAAATATAAAGAATATTCACAAGTAACATAGAGAATGAGTAGCAGCAATCTTTTGAAAGAACACAATTTTTTTTTCTCTATATCTTCCATTCAAACTATAAAAAAATTAAATTCAAAAGATTGGAGTACATTCCTTTGGCAAGTTAACTGTATTTTAGATGCTTTTATAATGAGCCTTTAAGAGCCATATTAACACATATATACCTCAGAATATTATGAGAAGAAAATTATTTCTCCTAACAACTTGACAAGACTTAATTTGTATTTTTCGTTAAATGGCCTTTGCTCATAATTTTGACGTCAGCTTTTACAGGTTCTTGATGTGATAAGTAAATGCCTTTCAAAGGAACACATAAAATGGAAGGAAAGCAAAAGCTGATTTAAATTCTTGTTAGTTTAATATAAAATTTCAATTTAATCTACCAAATCAGCATGAACTCTGTTAACTTCTGTAGAACTGATTTTCTTGTCCTGTTAATGACTAAAATGCATAGTGATCTTTTGCTTTTTAGGCTTACAGTCCAAGCTGAATGTCCAATGCACTTGGAGGACTTCCCCATGGATGCTCACTCATGCCCACTGAAATTTGGCAGCTGTAAGTATATAATGTGAAGTACAGCCTTTGGTTAGTGAATATCTAGCATTTCTCAGCATAATTTTGTTTCAGTACATTGTTACATGAGAAATGTAAACCACAGGATGGAACTTCTAAAAATAATTGTAACCTGATGCATCAAAATCTCTTTTCTCTATTCAGTGTTGTGTCTTCTAGCATATTTTAAAGATTTCATGGCTCCAGTTAACAATAAACACTCTGCACCTGATCAACACTGCACTGGTCCACTTTGACTGCAGTGTGCAAACCATGCCGATGAGCACAGGACTGGATGCACGTAGCCTGTGTAGTATTAACAAAGAGCAGAACAAAGACTTCAATGAGTGGGTCTTTTTCATTTGTCACAACAATTTAGTTTATTGTTAATGATATTTTGTATATTCTTAGTTAATGAAAACAATAACAAAAGGCAATATGTGGTAAAAAATTTCATTCCTCAGTCCATCTGCATGTTATACACAGGTGGAATTTGACCTCACTAGTATTAACAGCAGCATTATTTCACTTTCTTAGATTACAGCCATTCTTCTTCTTCTTCATTATACATATTTCCTTGATTTTGTATACAAAATGTTTCCTTGTTTTCCTTTAGCTGCCGCTTGCATTCTCTGCTGTGCCCAGGAAACGAAATGGTTTATTTTTGAAGAAACAAGTTAAGACCTATAAATTCTTGCTGATTTTACAATAACTGTAGCAACCACACAATACAAAACAGGGAATGTGCTGCCACTAAGGACATCATTAACCAGATGATGCTTGTCATAGCACTCTGCACACTCTCCCCATTGTGCTCCAATATCCCTTTGCCTTGGAGTTTGTAGTGAATTTAACCAAGCCTGTGCTTCTGATTATGTTTCCATGCTTGAGGGAAATCTTAGCTGTGGGGATAAAAGATCATTAGAATTAATACTATTTGCATCATGGAGCCTTTTCTTGCACCCTAAATATTGTATTTGTAGTGCATAATGCGGCCCAAATAACTAACACCAGAGATGCCAGCCAAAATCAGCTACTGACTAATAATATTTACATATATGTGCCCAGCAAGGTATGTTTGATTTATAAGGTGTTGCAGAAGAAAAGAGACTCATCCATAGCGTCAAAACAGCTTGAAAACTCCTTTAATAATGAAACTCATACTCAGGCCAAAAGGCCACTTTCTTCATGTACACTTTCAGGTTGGAAACCCATATGACTAGGTATATCAGACTTTAACTTCATTTTTTGTCTTTTTTTTTTTTCTCTTGATTGTTTCTTTTTCCTACCAGCTTATTCTTTATTCTCTGCCTATGGTTTTCTAATAATCAGGGTATATTCGCAGTGTGAGCAATGTGATTTTACAAAAGCTGTCTTTCATTTCCCTCAAAGTCACCTGTGCCTCAGCCTCTTGGCTCATTCAGGGAACTCTTATTTCTGTTCATTTTGAATGGCTTCACACACATTTTATTTCTTTACCTAGGACTCATTTCTAGACAACTGTGCATTTTTCAGCTTTTATTCTGGGGTAGAATCTGAATGATGAATAGTGGTGAAAATAAGCAGGAATCCTGAGGATTTTGGTTTAACTGAGGCAAGCTTGCAAGTGGTATATATTTGTCACAGCTCTTCATATGCTGCTAATCTTACATTGCTAGGAAGATCATCAGCATATATGAATGTCTCTTTTTATGCATTGGAAAAAAACCAATCTGAATGTATGGGAGAAGATGTAGCTTAATAGATTGCTTTTCTTTATTCTTTTCAAAAAGTCTAGCTGACAGTGATGAGAATGGGGACGAACCAACAATTTGCCATACTGCTGGTTTGCATTAAAGCAGAGATATTCTTGCGGAAAGCTGGAAGGATAGATGGGAAGTGTTAAAATCTCTGCTTGCAACCCACCTGCTAGATTTTGTTAGTCATGCAATTTATGGCTAGTTGCATGAAGAAGCTACTTTCTGAGCCTCTAGAGATTTCTCAAGTGAAAATGTTTGCAGACCAACAGTAATGATGCTTTACTTTTTAATTACACTGCAATTATGGTGTAAGATTTAAAATGTACTTGTCTCAGTCAATCAAAATGAACACACAACTTCTTCCATCAGTGGTTTACCATTTTCCTTTCATACTCCATTTGTTAATAGGATATTAGACTGGAAAAAATTCAGGACACTCATTTTTTTTCTTTCTTACTGGAGAGGCATTATTACTGTTTAAAATACAGTCTTAATTTGCTTTCATACTAGTTTATCTTGACAGACCCCGGGCTAAATGTATGTTTGATCATTAATTTATTGAGAGAGCAGCCTGTTTAATGCCAGTGTGTCCCCCAAAATGGCGGCAACTAGTGAGATTAAAGAGGGTAAGGTACGAGGGCAAAGATGTTTTTTACCATATAATTTTAAATTCTTTGGGGTGAGTTTTTATTTGAAAAAGAAGTAGCTCTCGTGATTCTGTGAGTTTTGATGGAAGCTGTTTAATTTAAATTGCTGACGAAATATTTTACCTTGTTTCTCACAGATGCATACACAACTTCAGAAGTGACATACATTTGGACTTACAACGCTTCAGATTCAGTGCAGGTGGCACCAGATGGCTCAAGACTGAACCAGTATGATCTTCTAGGCCAAACAATTGGAAAAGAGACAGTTAAATCAAGTACAGGTTAGTAAAAGATATTTTGGAGGAAAAGGCAGTTACTGGCTGTGAAGATTATATTTCAGGTGGTGTTAAAGGCTACTGAAAAAAATCTTGCAAAATGTGATCTGTTAGGCATAGTCAATGTACAAGTAGCACAAAACAGCACTTTGCTGATTTTTCAAATTATAATTAACTGGTGATAGCACAAGTGAACTTGTCTTCATTAACTTTTTAAAATGCTATCTGGAGCTCTGTGTTGAGTCCTAATATGTGTAAGATATAGCTGTACTCAAAATCTCTCTTATATTCTATAGGGTGCTTTCTATTACAAAATATGTTTGGTACAATATAACCCTAGAACATTTGTTTCACATAAATATAGCAAACTTTCTCTTATCAAAGAAATGGACTTCCTTAAGATGATAACCTTTTGTTTCACTGTGTTTTGTTTGTTTGTGGCACCTAGGTGAATATACAGTAATGACAGCTCATTTTCACTTGAAGAGAAAAATTGGTTATTTTGTCATTCAGACTTACCTCCCCTGTATCATGACTGTCATTCTCTCTCAAGTGTCATTCTGGCTGAACAGAGAATCTGTACCTGCCAGGACAGTGTTTGGTGAGTACACTGAGTTGCGCTAGCTCTGTTTGCAGCAGCTTAAGATGCAAGGAAGCGCTTCTGAAGTAAACAGCTTTTTCATTTGAGTTAAAGTGTTTGTAGAATGTGATATGATTTCTAGTCCAAACAGCTTTAACTGAAGCTTACACATCTCCTGAGAATCCCAAAGATTTTGGAAGATAGTACATACGAGAAAACTGTCCTCATATATCCTTGACTTTTCTAAGAGGAAAAAAAATTCACAGAATAGAAAAATATGATAATGTTTCTATTTAAGAAGTAAATTTAGTGACTTTAGATGATTTTCTGAAATATCTTACTTACTTTGATATTATCCAAGTATTCTGGTACTTGGTAAATAAGCAAACTTCTAAATTTATTTGTAAATGAAGGAAATTAAATTTGAATTTGTTGAATTATTTGTGTTAAACTTTTCAAACTGCAGTTCTTTTAAAGAAACCCAGTTTTGGGGTTTTGGGCAACACTTTTTTGCTAATTCAGATTGAAGAGTACTATGAGGCAGCAAACAGCTTCAGCAGAGCAATATAATGGTGTTTCTCTTACAATAAGGTTTTGCTCTCTATTTAAGTAAAGTAACAAATGTCTTTCTTATTTGCAAAATGAAGTTCATTTAGTTTGTTTGCTTTTAAAGGAAAAGAGATTAGCTCAATAAAATTAATGTCTGTGTGGAATCAGCCATCAGAAATGCTGCATAAAATTGTATGATTAGTCATCAGTAAACACCATGCACTCTTCAAAAAATAGGCCAAACTCAAATGCATATTAAGTATGATGCACAACAAAGCATTTACTGTCGCTCCTGGTAGCGAAAATGCCACACAAAGTGTTGGAAAATTGCAGGTTTGAATATGAGCCTTATTGAAGTCAGATGAAATAGGTCAGTGGTTTCAGTGGGACCAAATTCTACCATGGTTTTCCAGGCAGCTATCAGGAAGATTTTTTTTTCCTTCTTCAAAATCTTCTGTGAATTTATCCATTTTTGCTTATGAAAATGCACATTCCTGTTTTCCAGCCTTGCAAGTACACTGTCTAATCCTTCTATATCTCTGTCTTTGCCCTTTTCTGCACCAGCTCCTATACATTTAGGACAGTGTGACTGGTTTCTCAAAAAAAAAATCTCACATCTGCTCTTCCTAAAATTCACTTTCTGTTACTGTGTCACTGTTAACAAGGCACTACATCCATAACAAGGCCCTGGGATAATTTTCCTGAAATATGTCTCTTCCTGCACACCTCTTTCTTGTTCTTGATTTATTTTTTGTTTAATTTATATATTTTTTAGAAAGAAGTAGTATCTGCATGGCAGCCTGCTGCTTTCTCTCCTGAGGTTTAGAGTTATGCAGATAATGAAGTGTCCTGCTTCAGGATGTCTTGAGGGAAGTGCGTAGGAGGGCCGCAAGAACAGAACTGCACCACTCAGTGACACGAAACCTGAAATCTGTTTACTAGAAACGATGGGTTTGTTGCAGACATAGCAGTTTCATGCTAGTGTGTTATGCCTGCCACACAGGAGGGCACCCTGTGTACCACTCAGGGCTCTGTCCCCTCCAGGCCAGCTTAGGCTGGCACCCTGAACCCAGGGAAGCAAGACTCATCCAGGCTCTGCCTGATGGAGAAGCATTAGCCCCAGCATGCCATATTTGCTCCTCAGGCTTAGCCTTTTTCATTGGGTTTGGATGGATTTTCCCTGAGGAGCTATTTCTTAATATTCTTTTACACTCTAGATGAGATTGTCAGCATAAACTGCTGATGGACTCTCTAAATACACAGCCTCAGGTGGATCTCCCAGTCTTTCCCCATACTTCCTGACAGCAGCTGTCACTGGGATTTCTGATACCGTCTGGTCTCCTGCCTGAATGTGTTACAAAAATGTGAAGTTAGCCAGTTTCATAACAAAGTTCATCTATTGCTCTTTATTTTTGTACTGAATTATTCTTGTCAGTCAGAGATGGACAGGTGCACTCAAGGTTTCATCTGGGTAATGCTTTCAGGTAGACTCCATCCAGTGACACAAGAAGCCCATACTACAGTTAAGTTAATAAAACAAGCTACTTTCAGCAGGAAATGTAAAAATTGTAGTGGGTATTCCTTTATACATTTATTGTTCATACTTAATTTTTAGTTTTTGTATGAAGTAGTCTCTTGCTAGATACCCATCTTTGCATTGTTTAGTAAATATATAAATATTAAAATAGAATTAAATGGAAGTTACTGGTTTTGACAAAGTGTTTTTGAAAATCAGTGAAAATCAATGAGAAATTTATTTCAATGACCTTCTTTAGAGTTAAAGACTAACTACTGGAATACCGTTCCTTTCAAGGAAACATAACTCCTACTTGTTCAAAGCACCACTTAGCATATATTATTTCATGTGTGAAAGAAGTTACTTTTCCCTTTCTATTGTCCTGAAATGTAGCTTCAAATTCTAGGTTAACATTAAGGGATTGGTATAATGAGGCTTATTTTATAGTTGAGCTCTTTAATCCCTTTTCTTTATAGCATCTATTTAATATTGTTGGCCTACCCTATCCCAAATGAATTGTGGCTTAATGCTATATTGCTTCAACTTTGCTTTAAATTATGGGAAGAAGAAAGTTTTGTCATCATTGATTAAATAAGTCTTGAATGTGTTTTCTCCAGCAGATAAATCTGGAAAGCATTTGATTGCATTCTTAATGAAAGAGAATAAGCTTGGTTCATAATGCCTTCATTTAGTGCAAGATTACAATCTGTTTCATTTAGTAATGTGTTTATTGTTATGCATTTAGTGTCAACAATATTAGCAAAACTAATCTTGTGCACCTTATTGGATTCTTGTTTCATTTTTAATGGGTCACAGCATTTAGAAACATCACATGTATTTGAATAGCAACATTAGATGCAGGTGACCGAAAATCAGAAATTAGTTTTCTTAGTGCTACAGTTATCTGTGTTTTAACTCAAATGGAGTGTCAATGAGAATGATAAAGTAAATGTAGTTAGGTATATATTCTTGGTTAACTGAAGCAGGCAAGAACAAAAATTAGTCTATTATTTAGTACATTGCCCAAGATGCAGAATTTTAAATTCACATAGCTATGTTCTTTTGTCAGCTCACTGTGATAATTTTATTGAGTTACTCTGTGTTCCTGTGTCTGTTTTCACTTGCTCTTAATGTGGGTCCTTTCTATGGGGTGCAGTCCTTCAGGAACAGACTGCTCCAGCATGGTTCCCCTGTGCAGCCACAGGTCCTGCTGGGAGCCTGCTCCAGCACAGGTTTTCCATTGTGTCACAGCCTCCTCCAGGCATTCATTGTTCTCTCATGGGGTCCTCCGTGGGCTGGAGGTCAATCTCTGCTCCACCATCGACCTCTCTGTGAGCTGCAGAGGCACAGCTGCCTCACCATAGTTTTTACCACAGGCTGTAACTCTTCTCTGGTGCTTGGAGCACCTCCTCCCTCTCCTTCTCCACTGACCTGGGTGTCTACAGAGTTGTTTCTGTCCCATATTCTCACTTGTCTTCTCTGGCTCCAATTGCTTCTGCTCAATATTCTTTTTTCTCTGTCTTAAGTATGTCATGCCAGAGGCACTGCCAGTGTCACCGTTGGGCTTGGCCTTGGCCGGCAGTGGTGGTCCCACTTGGAACTGGCTGGCCTTGGATCTCTCACACATGGGGGAAGCTCCCAGAAGCCACTGCTGTAGCACCCTACTACCAAAACCTTGCTGTGCAAACCCAAAGCAACTTTTTAATTGTGACGCTATAGAAAGAGGAACCCAAGAAAAGTTTGGATTTGTTCTCTTGTTACTTTTACATGGGAATTGAATAAGAGATTCCCGTCCTTTTGAACAATTCTATATATACAAAGTACTTTTTCCCATTTCATTGAAAAAAATCTCAACTGTCTTTTATTTTTCTCTCCTTTCACATGCTGCAGATTAACTTTTGTTACTTTAGAGATATCCCACATTCACACCCTTCAGTTTATAATTTCTTAATTGGGAATTCCTGCTAAATGTAGATGTAATAATATAGTGGTAGGCAGTGGAAACCTAGCCTTAAGAGACTCAGCTGCCTGCAAACTAATATGTCTCCTCAGCTCAGTGATGTGTGAAGACGCTAGCTCATATTCCAGTGGTGGCATAATTGCATGCAACTTTCACTGGAGTTGGGTTAAATAGCACTTGCCATTCAGCTTTGGGAATAAGCTTGTCTGTCGCTCATTGGGGAATTTTGTTCCATTGCTCAGTATTGATACAGTGAAGCAACATGACATCAGCTGCACCATATGGAGATGTAGCTCACCTGACTGATTGAATTCAGCTTTTCTGGAAATAGATTATATTATGGTTCTTGCCTCCCATGCTATTTAAAAAAGCTATTTTGTGTTGTTCTTTTAGTAAAAAGGGTAGACAGAGCACTCGAGCTATTTTCTGTAATCTTTCTCTCAATATTTGTTCAGATTTACCTCCTGGTGTTCAAGCAAAATCATGGTATGCTCCTTTTGTATTGCATTCTTTAGTAACACATATGCACTGCGTAAATAAAAGCAAACAATATGGTGTGTAGCCCAAATGTTATGGTGCAATACTTTAAAATCATTCTACATCCAGGATTTTTAAGCTTTTGTTTATACCTCTAATCTAATTAGGTCTTGGAGTGATAAAATGAAGTAGTAATCTGTATCTCTGAAATAGTCAACAATCTTTTCTCTCCACTGTTGTTTTTATTTGTGAATCTATTTGGGTTTGGACCAGGATAGGATATCTAATTACCAGTGCACATTTACATTGCTCTTAAAAAAATAGAAAAATGGAATTAACTTCCTAAATTAAAAAAAGTAATTTATCAATCCTTTTGTGGTATATTCTTCGACCATTATGTGTAACTTTGCAAACTTCTGTGATTAAAGGATAAAACAGTGCGAGGAGTAGCCTGAAATTATAAGAAATAGAGCACATTTAAAACATTTTGTATGAATTATTTACAAAGTTGCAGTACCTCTTTTGTTACAGAAATATGCTTTGGTAATTAATTAACTTTCACTTTCAAAGGAGGTGTCTGCATTCTAGCACAGGAAGGCTAGGATATGATTAGCTGACTAAAGTATCTTCAAATTAGAAAAATCAGTTGATATATAAGAGGTGAAATTGGGGTCGAAAAATTTGTCCCTGTCAAGGAGTATCCTGACTTTTACATACAAATGTGGGCATAAACTAGTCATCATGACAGATTTTGGCTTTAATATATATGTGCTAGCTCCTCCAATTTCCACTCTGTTTTTTTAGTTAGATATTTCTAGTTTTTCAGGTTACCTCTTCCACTGTTATAAGCATAACAGAGCTGGTATTTTCCACAGATAAAAGTTTAGTGCCAGTGAAAAGTGTTGAATTTGCAGCTCTGGAGATGGATTTTCTCTCTCCAGTAAGCAGATGCCGTTTCAAAAGCAGCACCATAAAAAAAAATCCCAGGCAATCAAATAGCTCCAGTCTTGGCTTGAATGGATAAGCCTGTAGTAATAGAAGATATTTAGTTTTATAGGCATGCGCTGCTGAGAACAAACCTTGTAAGGATGTTTACTGTCAAGTACAAAATGCCTGTTCTTCTTTGGAGAAAGGAAATGTCAATGGTTTATCTTTTTGGATCTTTTTCAAAGAAAAACTGATGACTGCTCATGGTGCCTTACAAAATAATACCTGTCCATTTCTTTCTGGCATCAGTTCAGTTGCCACATCTGCTGGGTGCTGGGCTATCGAAGATAGTTCTTGACCTATCTTACCCATATGTAAACTGTGGTTTTTTGTACATCATAGTGAGATATCATGCAGTCTTTACATAGCCTTTTAAGTATTTTTAACTACTTCATTGTAGGGTTACAATCTACTTGCTGTGCTTTATCCCAATTTTAGTTCACTAGTGTTATGAATTAGATAAGCAATGAGGAATGGTTTTGATCTGGTCAGTGTAGGGGTTTTGTGGGGTTTTAAATTAAACCTGTGTGAAATAAATGAGTTTTATTTTAAAAGTTGACCACGTTCTTTCACATTAATAACTTTTCAGTCCTCTCAGGTTTAGCAGTGGCAAAGAGGCAGGCTATTTCCATTCAGTCCTTTTTCATAAAAACGACTTGATAATATTGATTTTTCAAATTAACTTTAATGTGCAAAATCACATGTCTTTTCTCTGAAGAATAATACCAATATAAAAGGACTAGAGAATCCTAAACTGACAGGTACTGCAGATTAAATTTTCTGTCCAATTTTTTCCCACTCAATTCAGGTTAAATAACTGTGGTAGCTTGAACATCACTGAATTTATAGAGTGGAGGAAAAAACGAAAACGTGTTGGCAATGGTCTGACAGCGTGCTGCTTCATTAGCATTTGGGTCACAAAGGGGTGTAACTTGCTGAACTTTTTAGAGAAATTGTCAAGTGGTAGCAAGATACAAGATATAAATTCACAATGTTTTAACCTAGACTAGGAAAGGTCAGCAGTAAATCTTAAATCAGAAGAAGTCGATGGGGTTTCCAGATTAGTTTATTCTATAAAGTGAGACTTAAGCAGAGCACTACCTTAGCAACTGTATATGTTTATGTGTGGATAAGATCACCTTATATCTGAGAAACATTCACTTTACTGATACTTCTGTATAATTATAATGATTTATCTGCAGCTCAGGACCAGAGTTAAAATTGACATGTGATAATTTTAAATGGAAGATAGGCTGTCTTTTCCCTGAGGTGCTGAAAATAATTAAGCCACACGTAATGTAAGTGTTAGGAAAGACTAAGTTCTTTACAAAATATATTTTGTCTACATATTTTCATACAATACAGTATGATAGCTGCTTCCTTTTCATTGTGTAGGCTAGTAGATTCAATCAGCATCATGGCTGATTCCAAGCCAAGTCCACTTCTTTAATTTATGGGGGCTGAAAAGCAGCAATCAGAGATTTATGTTAGCTGAGGTGTCTGCACACTGTGTGACTCAGCAGGATGCTTCCGTGCCTCGTTGTCCCGGCCGCAAAGACCTTTGAAAGTACTGAGGCTGGGTCCACTTAGCCTTGCTTTGTCACCCTTTGTAGCACCTTCAGAGATGGAGATTCTTTACTGCAGGGTTGAAAATTGTGAAGCCTGAGGAGGTTTCAGTAGCTGTAATTGCTGCCTCTCTCCCCTTTCACACAGTGGTTAAAATTGCTTCTTCTCTTGTAGCAGAAGGAAAATCAGAGCTATGTCGGTCCTCCAGAACCCAAGTGACAGATTGCTGACAGGAGATCTGGCTTAGGGAGAGTGACTTTTCTTTCCCTTGGGAAGCCTCCTACAACGATTTTATGAGTGTGTATTTGTTGAAGCTGTGATGTGCTGTTACTAATATTTCTGCCGTGGCATCTCCTTTGCCTGTCATAATGAAGTGTAGGTTTGCTGCTCTGTGCTAAGTATATCACTTTGTGTCGCTTTTAATTCTGGAGATGTACTTAATGGCGTGCCACAAAGGGAATAGTTTAGTTTGTCTAAGTGTGATTCAGCCTGAGGTAGGAGAACTGATTTACTTAAGGAATGGAGAGTGTGTTTATGACTGTGGGTGTCTCCTTGCTAAATCTGATTCAGAAAAATGTTCTTCTCTTCCTTTCCTCCCATATACCTTTTTCCCAGATTTTTTAGGAGGTGTTTATTATTTTTTTTCTTACTGGGTTCTTATTATGTAAAAAATACTGCGAAGTTCTGTTAGTAAGTGCCACATTGAGTGAGCAGTCTTCCTGGATCACCAGCTCTTGTTTTCTGACACATAATACAGTTATAATAACTTGTCATTTCAAATCAATGTTGTTCTAGAACACAACCCATGTTACCTGAACAAAACTTACCCGGTTTATGTCTTCAACTGTGTCACTGAATGGTTAGCAAGAGAGCTACTGGCCAAAAAAAAAAAAAAAATCTCGTAACAAAGGTATTTTTGTGTGGTAATTTCAGTAAATACGGGTGCCAGACCTGCAGCCATTGCAGTGAAGCCAGCTACCAAACATTGGCATATTAATCATTATTACTCTAATGTTGCTAAATATTATGGATCCATTAAGAAATTGTTAATTTTGTTCTTTACGTGCCCTGACAGGTTAAAAAAAACCCAACTATTTTCTGTAAGTAAAATCATCACCTTATTAAAAACAGGAAGTTTAGACAAGGAATTGAACTCAAATTGCTTCAAAAGAAAATCCAGATACAGCCTTTAATATAATTCCAGCAATGTTTGTCACCAACTTAGATTAAAAAAAATCCATTGTGTTTCAAAAATGTGCCATAATATTTTTAGGTTTATTTTTGCTAAGATTCAAAATCCAAGTGAAATTGTTGATGTTCTGTTTTTGTCTCTTGTAGGTGTAACAACAGTGTTGACAATGACAACACTAAGCATCAGTGCTCGAAATTCACTTCCCAAAGTAGCATATGCAACAGCTATGGATTGGTTTATTGCTGTTTGTTATGCATTTGTATTCTCTGCATTAATTGAATTTGCAACTGTAAATTATTTCACAAAACGAGGATGGGCCTGGGATGGAAAAAGTGTAGTGAATGATAAGGTAAGTCCTAAGGAAATAGTCCTATATTCAATCAATTACCTAAATATTACCTAATATATTGTTTTGACATTTTTCTACATTAAAAAAAAGGTGCTTTAAATCAAAATAATGTAGATGTATTTTCTGTCCCAAACAGAAATATATCTGCCCATATGTAGCTAATTTCATTTGGTCTCATTAATCCAGATTTAGTCATCAAGAATTTTTTTTTTTCTAGGGAACTGTCTGTCTGGTTTTTTGACTCCTGAGATACAACTGTTTATCTGTTTATTCATAAAATTTAGTCCATAATATATCAGTTGATCACTTTTTTAACTTTTTAATTCAATTGAGTTGGAAATAAGAAAAAAAGAAAATAAAGATATAATGTATATTAATTTTTGTGGTGCATAAGGTTTAGAAAACCAAATTAATGTCCATATATGTAAGGACTATAAATAACAAAATCTAGAATTTAGAATTTCTGAACATTTCCAGTAATCTGAAACTTACCCCTAATGATAGCTAGACATTAATTTTAAAACTACTTTAGACAGCAAATGTACAAGATTCTTCACATGTGATGTGTTGATTCTTTGAGTACACAGAAACACAGTCACACCTTAATTGTCTGATCTTTATAGTGGTGTAGGTGTGATAGCATCAAGAGGTTTTAACCTGATGGAATTTCTCATTTCATGAACAGAATGAGCTGGTGATACACCTAAATTTGTGTATTTGCAGTTTAGCATTGTAATAACACAGAACAAACATTCAAGCTTGCTCTTTTTGACTGCCTTAATATATTGTCCCTATCCCATTTTGTCCTATCCCAGTCCTTGATTTTACCAATTAAATCGGATTTCTTCTGACAAATACACAGATTTCTGTGATTCTTCTTAAAATAGGATAGAATTTTATTTGCTTTCCTAAATGATAATTAATGATCATTAACTGATTTCTCAACATTTTGAATACATAAAGAAGCAGAATGTTCTTAGTAAAGAATGTTAAAAGTAGAGGAGAATTAGAGGAAATGTACATTCTTCATAATTCCCTGTGATTTCTGGAAGGGCATGAGCTATCCATAACTTCAGGATCTGTTCCCTCCTGCTGGAGGTAGATACCAAATCACTGCAAGTTTATCAGCATGTCATGAGTGAAGCTTTTCAGACTGGCCCATTCCCCTGGCATTGCAATAATGTGGGGAGCCCTTATAAACTCTCTGATCATCCTTTGGTTATTCCTTTAAAGTTGTACAACAGTGTTGTCTCATGATCGTAGGAGTGGCAGCTGTTTAACAGCTAGGCAGCATTCCTTCTCTAGAAGTGACAATATTATCCATTATATTCTAAGATTTATACATCATCCATGTGTCCAGTTCTCTATTTTCTTCAAACTGTCTTAACAAAAAGCTAAGCTTTTAACATAGTCATAGTTTGTCATACAAAATATGGTCCAGCTTTATTATGCAGGTCTCATTAATGGTATTACAGATACCTTTTAAAAACACAATAATTGTGTCTAAAAGGAAGGACTTATAGACGAATTAAATTGCTCCTCTCATAATTCGATTTGGTAAGTTGCTCATTTTTTTGGTGAATGGAGCTGTACACCTAAAGCCAGGCTTACTCTTCTCCAATTAAAATGAAATATGTTTCCTCAGTGATGGTCATCTGTATTCACATTATATGGAAATTCTTGTCTAAGTACTGTTGACATGGAGTTTGTCTCACAGGAAAGCAGGTGCAGGAACAAACTACATATTTGATCAACAATTTTTCATACTCCACTCAATAAGGAAAAATGCTGAATTCCCAACTGATTCCCAGATTCTCTTTTTATGTGACACCATCTCCTAAGACAAGGTATTTTGGGAACAACATCTAACCATCTAACAAGATTTTTAGATGGCCTAGATAAATATCAAATTGGATGTAATTTAAAACCAAAATTACAAACAGAATAGATGCCTCCCAGTGGAAGTAAAAAATTGAAATACACCTGTATGAGAAATGTCACAAGAATTCCCTTACTTGTGTCACTTCCATTAGATTAAAAATCAAAACAAACCAAAACAACAGCTAATGATTTCTTATATGATCTAGAAGTTAACTATTTCTTCATCTGTTTAAATCTGTATTTTGTGGAAGAGATAGACTAAATCTATTTCCTTGTCTCTAAATTATATACATAGATTGTAAATTATGTTATATTATTATATTTTACATATAAGTAATGCATGTTATATTTATATATATGTAAATAGTACATATTGCTTCCTGAGAAACTGCCCTCCATTCTTTCCTGTAAGAAATTCCTTCATTTGAGATTGCTGCAAAGCCCTGGATCAATTTATAGTATTACAGTCTTATTTCAGAGCTAGTTTGTGTACCTGTGTGTAGGTCTAAAACCCCCAGCCTGTATTCATTCCCTATCCATCCCTGTGCCTATGTGTACACGTGGACTGTCCATTGAACGGCCCCTGGTTGAACTTTATTCCTTTGAAAGCATACACAATTCCATAACAACACAGAATTGGTGAACTGACCTCTGGAGATCGTCAAATTTATCTCCCCTAGTGCAGGCAGAGTCAGCTAGGGATGGCTGCTCAGGGTCATTGTCCAGATATTTTTTTAATATCTTCAAGGATGAAGATTTCACAAGCTCTTTAGGTAACCTGTACCAGTGCTAGGTCATGCTCATAGTAAAAGTTGGGTGTTTTTTATGTTTATGTGGGATAGTCTGTATTTCATTTTGTGCTCGTTGCCTCTTGTCCTTCCACCAGATTTCATTGGAAAAAGTCTAATCTTTACTCTCTCCCATCAGATATTTATATAGATTGATAAGATTCCCCCAAGCCTTCTCTTTTCCGGGTTGGAGAGCTCCAGCTCTCTCAGCCTTTTATGTTTCAGATGCTTCAGGCTTTAAATCATCTTTGTGCTCCTTCCCTAGGCTTTCTTCATTATGTCCAGGTCTCTCTTGAGCTTGGGAGCACAGAGATGGATCCAGCCCTGCAGATGTGCCTCAGCAGAGCTGAGTCGAGGGGAGCGATCACTTCCCTTGCTCGGCTGGCACCTCTCTCTGTAATGCAGCCCAGGAGGCTGCTGGCGTTTGTTTGTGCAAGGGCTCGTTGCTGCCTCATGCTCAACTTGGTGTCCACCCAAAGCTGGTTTCTTTTCTCTACAAAGCTGCTTTCCAGCCCATTAGTCCAAACCTGCACTGGTGCATAGGTTATTCCTCCCCAGGTGCAGGACTTAAATTTCCCTTTGCAGAGCTTCATTGAATTATTTGTATTCCATCCCACTCTTCTTACCTTCTGCTGGTTTTTAGGTTCTTGTTCCTGTTTTCATCATTGTTATGCATTTTTTTTAACAATCATTTATGAAAAACAGAAATAGTTCTAGGGCTAAATCTCAGCTCAGTTCTAAAACTATCAGTCTGGAGTCCTTCTTTCACTGAATTGAAATCTTGTTCTGACCTCTCTGCATGTGTGTCTGTGTATATACATATATGTGTGTGTAAACACACATATTTCTCCAGAATCTAAAAAATCTATACCCTTAACTGAAATTCATTTATTTATTAGTGGTATGTTAAGAAATGTCCAAATAATAGTGATGCTAGTTTTATGTGAGAAAGGTGGCCTAATTTTAGTTTTACTACAATGACGGGTAATTTTCGCAGAAAACAGGTTAAAAAAGATCTTGCAATTCTGTCGTAAGAAGACAGATACAAAGACACTAGAGAAAGACCAACTCTTTTCCAGGTATGCTTACAATCACAGTAACAGACATTTTCTCAAAGTACTTCAGTAGGGCATTTGATGGTGCAAGAGCAATCTTACGTCATCTCTACCTTCTTTTTGGATACATTGGAAATGTCTTTCTTTATATCTGAATTTATCAGTATGGTATTCCCAGTATTTATTTTAATATGCTCATTTGTTTCTTTTACTTTTGAAACGATGTTTTATTAAGTTTATTCTGGCAAATACGCATGAAATATTTAACTTCCTGCTGTCTTCCAATAGAAAAAAGAAAAAGCGTCTGTCATTAAGAAAAACAATGCCTATGCAGTGGCTGTTGCCAACTATGCTCCAAATATTACCAAGGACTCAGTGCTACCAACCATCTCCAAGAGTGCTACAACTGCAGAACCCAACAAGGCAAAACCAGAAGCGAAGCCACAAGAAGCAAAGAAGACATTCAACAGTGTTAGCAAAATCGACAGAATGTCTAGAATAGTGTTTCCGGTCTTATTTGGTACTTTTAATTTAGTGTATTGGGCTACCTATTTAAACAGGGAGCCTGTCTTACTTGGCTTTGCGCCATCAACCTAAAAGCTGACTTGCACTGAGGACTTCAAGCATCATTCTAATCAGATAGGTTGTTCGCTATGTACAGTCCGACTAATAACTGCTAATCTGTGAACCATTCTGTACAGTGTGTATATAAATGTCTTGTCTGTGTATCTCCAAAGGAGGGACACAGTGTTAATTCATGGGTCTGTAAACAGATAGCACCCATGGCAAATACAGCCAGCTCTTTAAAAGTTAAACCCAGGGGACTTCTGTTAAACTAGGATTCAAATATACAGAATTATATTCTCTCCGTACAATGAAATGAAGATGTGATCCTACATAATTATTTAGGAACAGTATTTTTTTAATTTAAAGTTAAAATATTTTTCTATAAAGTAACTAATTCTACTTTAGTGAAAGAAACTGTCATTTAAAAAAATGATTTTTTAAAAAAGGTGTAATTGTTTCATACAATAGCAGTGCCCGTGTACATAACAGAGTACGGAGGTCATACAGTTCTGCTCTTCATAAATGTTCTGGATACTAGTTAGACTGAAGAAGTAGTAGACACTACTATATGGCAAAAGCCACAAGTTTCTTACTTCTGTCCTCTTTGAAGTTGTTAATAAATTCATCTAATTGATTTCAGGGAAAAGTGTTAATTCAATATCAACCAACTTCTACTAGAGAGATACTTATTCTTTTCACTGTTTTATTTATTTGATATTACTAAGCTGGGTTGTCTGGTTCAGCAAAGCTGGATTTTTTTTTTTTAAATTTTTGATTTTGTTCTTAATTGGATTATTTTCAGGTTCATAAAAGTACTCAGAAATTTTTCAGGGTTAAGTATATCAGTAATTTAATATACTTTTTCTCCTTGCTTAATGTTTTCCTAAAGCCTGCCATTATAATATTTACCTGTATTTGTCCCAGGAAGCACTGTTTTCAAGGGAAACAAGAACCATGATTTAAGTTCAGGAAATTGTCCATATAATAAAATTTACTGCTGCTTTTGTAAATTGCAACTTTACATTTCGCTGACATAACTTTACAACAACTTTGTATACTAGAAATGATTTTGCTAAGATTTGAATGTTATTTTTTTAATAAAAGGTCATGCGTCATCAGTAGGCATCAACTGTATTTCATATACACAAATATAACAGAATTGGATCTGCCATTGGCAATTTTATAAGAGCATTTAATACTATCAGTAAAATTGTTTTTCATCTGAACCTTTGCAAAGATTCTTTATGCCCCTAAAGGCCTGGTAAATCATAACATAAATAATAATTGTGTACTGTATTTAGATTTTAGTATACTTGGCCAATCAAAAATATTTTGATTCACACATACATTAGCAGTTATTAGTTGACCTTTAAAAAAGATACACCTTTATGATGATGTCTTCTGGTAGAGACATATGTAGTCGTATAGTGTCATTTATTGCAGTTTTGTACAGTAACTTGAGTATAGTGCATAAAATAGATATGTTCAGAGTTTAAAAAAGTTGTACAAATATTTCTAAAATCAAATAAAAGAGTATCTTAAGACATGGAAATGTGCTAAACACAACAAAGAGAAACACTGCTTTCTTTTGCTGTTTTATTTTCTTGCTTTTTCTTTGCTTTTGATGTGATTCTGTTTTGTACTTCGTGTGACAGTATAGTTGCCAAGGTCACAAATGCATACTATAAATAGAATTAATAGTTAAGGCAGAGTTGACATCAGTAAAATAAAGACATTTAGTACGTTATAAAAGAAAGGGAGAAGCATGGACAAGGTGTGTATCCCTTGAATTTCCTCTAATTAAACCATCAGACTAAACCTTTCTCATCAACAGTTGCTAAAAAATGAGCACTTTACTCAGAACATTAAAATAAAAAAATCCTTATTTTCATATATATTTATATGTAAATGTAGATCTTCCATGTAACATGGAGATGTGTGCAATAGTGTGATTATGAGCAAAAGGCTGGAGGGCAAGCAATAAAAAAAGGGTTTTTCATGGTATAAGCATACATTTTTAAAATGTTTCATTTGTAAATTACAAATTTCCCTTCAACATCACATTGTCCAGGTATGAATAAATATATAAATATGTACATATGTATAAATAATTGTAAATATTAGGACTGTAGAAAAATCCCTTCACTTTTAACTCTGTTTTTGGCAAAGGGCTCTGAATGTATAGTTTAATGGAGGCCCCTGCTAAACTGCTCTTGAACTTGAATAGCTCGATTATGTTTTCTGTGGCTGAGGTCTCCTTCCTGTGACCTAGTGAGAGTTCTTACCTTCTGTTCACATCAGCAAGATTAGGGACTCTCCAAACCTCATCTGACTGGGGTATGAGAAACAGAGGTTTATGTTTCACCCTTGGCTGCGTCCCAGGTACTCAAACCCTTCCCAGTGTTGAAACTGTTGTGTATTTCTCCATGCACGACACCGTAGAGTCAGACCTCTCCCATGCCAAATATGAGTGTGCTCAGTCATGTTGAATTGTCTGATATGGAAGGATTTTATATCTTTATCCAAGAATGGGACCCCTCAAAGGTTTTTAACAGTAAAGTCTTCTCCAACAAGACTTCTCTGGAAAAGAACATCTGGGTAACTCAGAGCTGCATGCAAAAAGCATATCTTCAGTTTGCACAAGAAGCCCGATGCTGTCTCATGTTAGTCAGCTCTGCTGCTACTGCTTTTATTGGGTACAACTAGTTTTTCATTCACTGACCCTTTTCTCTACACTTATACTTCAGTCAGTAGAAAAAACCTGGCATTTGTCACATGTTGAAGTTACATTTAACACCCCCTTATATAGAAAAGTAGGCATACTATATAAACTGAGTGGAAAAAAAAACCATTTAAAGTATTTACATGCAGTTATTGTGGGCATCGGCAAGGCTTTTAAATGGGCCTACTCCAGAAAATTTAGGTTGTTGGTCTATATTAAAGCAAACTCCTTCTAAGGAAAGGAGTCTGCTTTACTGTTTCACTGCTGAAACATTTACAGTAGCCCAACTGAGTACACTTAAGTTGCAAATTTATAAGACTACCAACTGGATAAGTGAATATAAATGTAAAGATTTAAGTGAATGGGAGCATTGTGCAAGGAATACCAGAATACAAGAGTTTGGCCTTCTTTTCATTTAGAATGAATCTGTGTCATTTCGTTTAGTATAGAATCTGTGTCTGGGATTTTAAAGCTAATATCACAAATTTACATGCCAAATATCTAGAGGTTTCATATAATTTGGGTAAAACTTTCTGGTCTTAAATACTTAAAGTGGGGAGAATGAGTGAGAAAATGCAAGTGACCTCTCTATCAGACTTGCACATGGAACCTGCCAGTGAATTTTTTGGTTGCCATATTAATCTAATTTACTTCTTCCATTATTCTAGGGTCAGTGTGTCATATTTTATATGACATAAGAAATTAATAAAATAAATACAAAGATAAAACACTGTGGTGAAGTTAGATTGGAATTACAGTACTTCTGAATGAGGTTTATGAAACAGCCTTCCAATGTAGTACTAGGGCACATACTTCTAGAGGCATGTGGTCAGTTAATTTAACAGTAATGTATAAATCAGCATGAAAACTAGAGATCAGCACAGTTTATCAGCCAGAGTTGTCTGTTGGAGACTTCATGACAGAAGAATGGCTTTGAATCTTCTCAACTATGCTGTAGCCAATTAAATTACCTTCACCTGCCATATCTGGGCTAATTCAACTTGTAATTGCGTCATTGTTGAGCATCTTTTAAAAAAATATTGTGGTAGGTTTACTGAGATATGAGCTTTATTTTGGGAGAGTGCTTATGCCACTGAACATTGTTCTAAATTAAGAAGCCAATTTGCCTGTATAGTCACAGGAAAGAGCATCTAGACACCAAACAGGAGCCTTACTGAATCACCTTCCCTTCCCTTCCCAGTGATTACAGATAACATTCAGGGTGGTGAGACTTTTCAAAAGTGACCAAAAACTGTCTGCATGAAATCAAGCAGAAGCAGCAGGGAGGAGGTAGGGGTGTATGGGGGAGGAAAGGAGGAAAGAGAATACACAAACGGCTTTGTTACCATGGCAGTGGAATGTGAGATAACTGAGGAAGAAGTCACTGAGGGAGGTAATGTGTATTTTTGTTTCAGCTTCAGTTCTGAGCCTTCATTGCAGCATGTGAGTTGTGGGATAGTAACTTTTAGAGCACATGAAATGGAAATATTTTTATAATTCTGCTGAACTTGAGGGACATGAGTTGTGCCTTTGTAAGTGAGAGGCCTCTACTGACTGCTTTGTGAAAACAGACCATGCAATGCTGTGCGTCTCCTGCTGTTTGGGACATCTTGGATGGAGGGAGTAAAGAAGCTTCAGAAATTAAGTAGAATTTTGTTAATTCTACATCTTGTTTTCTTAAGAGTGGCTTTTACTTAAGCACAGAGAGTCAGCATTCATCCTCCATACCTCTCATTCCTATTCTGAAAGCTAAGTGGTGCACAAGTTTTTCCTTGGCCTTCACAAAATAGATGAAGTCTATGCTGCTGAACAGTTCAATTCATAAAAAATTTGCATGGAAGATTATTCAGTGTGGATATGAAGCTATCATCATCTATGCCCAATTATGTGTAGACACATAATGCTAAAATTTATAAAGCCGTGCAATGAGTTTTAAAGTAGAGGAAGAAAACATTTTAAAATAAGCCCAGTAAGTTAAACAGCCTTATTTAAAAAACATAGAGTAGGATAATTGTATCAATGTCTAAACGTAGCTAAATAGAGTGTCTGTGTGGTATAATTTCATGTCACATATAAAGTTTGTGTCTTACACACATTGAAGTTCTAAAATAATAATGGGAGTTTATATGAAAATCAGCTCACCCTTAAGCCTTGCATAAAAGGAATGGTTCTTTATAAAGCAATGTTAGGATTCCTTCAATCTCATCCCAGCAACAGTGAACTTTCTGCTAGAATGCTCTTAGTGTGCAATATAACTTCAAGTTACATCCCTTTATTATCTCAATTTTTTTTCTTTTTAACCAAGGAGACCTCCTGCACCTCATTTCTCTAGATGACCCAAACTCCCTAACAAATAGAACTTTTAATTATTTTCTAAATCCAATTGTTAATTACAGCCATCTGAGAATCAGTGACGGACTTCATCACTTTAGCTCTTTAGTAGTAGAAGTTAAAGGCTCGAAAATTTGTTTCAATGCATGGCAGATGTTAGTCACATAAAATGTATTTTCCCTCTACTTTAAGCCACTTAATTTTCTAGATTCAGACCGCTCTAGGTGAATCTTTTAACTTGTGTTTTGGAGTCTGTGATTATCTCTTACTTGAAGAGGGTAAACTTTGAGGGCTTGACATCTCTGACAGAGATCAGGGCAAAATTTGCACCGAATTTAAAATAAAACTGATTCTCATTGTCATCATATTCATCTCTATCAATGAAGTCAGTAAGGACTTTTACAGAAAAGGAGTACACCTAAAAATACACCTGGGCTCTCCTTTGCATAGGGATTGTTAGTTCTTTAATCCATGAAAATAAGCCTTTGAAAGAAGTGTCAACCATACTGAAATACAGGACTTGATGTCTGTTTTATTCTCGGTACTTACTAATGCCCTTTAAGAATATTGTGAAAGTGCTATTAGTCAGGATGAGGGGATGACAACAAAAAAAGGAATTTGGAGGATGTTATAAAATATGCAAGATGATGTATACTCTTCCTCTAGTGTTGGAGTCTACATAAATATATATGATTATATTTTTATTGTTGGATAATTTAGAAGTTCTATTTTGTTTTCAAATTTTAATTCTTTACATGGTGTTGTGGATACTTCACTCAATAAGGTGTTCTGGAGTGTGTTCTTATGCATTCAAGGTTTTTAATGATTGCAATTAATGCTTTAATTCATCTGATATTAAAAGAGGTGAGCTTCAACAGGTTGAAGTGTTATATTTGTTTTCCAATACTTTATCCATCAAACTATGCTGTTGAGGATGAATGGAAGTAGCGAATGGAACAAGGTATTACTTCGATCAACTGCTTTTGATATTCTTTATTAGGTGTTCATTTTGGCTGAATTTATCAGTTTATAGGCTACTGTAGCTTAGCAATAGCACGGAATGCAATGTAGTACTTGACATCTATTAGGATACATATGCACCGTATCTATAAACTGCTAAAAAAACAGTTCCTAAACTGCACCCCTTCATCCTCTCCCCTCCAAATACTCACTTTATTAGGAAACATTTGAAGGCACTTTAATTTCAATGGAAGTGATTACACTAAATGTTGCTATACTTGATTTTTAAAAAAAAAAGTAAAAATAAAGTGGAGTCTGATTCATACATGGTTTGCAATTTCTCAGCTGGGCTGGAGTCAGAAAACATTTATGCATTGTATGACAAATATACTTTAGTGAGTCACTTAGGTGTGAAAATGTATGGGACCTGGAAAATGGGCACTTCCAGTATATTAAAAGAAATAAAGGAATGGGAAGAATGAAACCAATAATTTTAAAGAAAATTAAACACCAATCAAATATGCACCATAAGAAACTGCATGATAAATGTAAGTATACTTAACCTTGAACATCAATGTCATATAAAAATCTTCTGGGTGACCGTTTACTTATTTAGTAGGTTTCATAGTTATAAATAATTAAAGAGGATGATAATATTCTGTAATTTGTGACCTTGTTTTAACTGGGAAAATTGTTACTTTTCTAAATTGTTAAAGAAATAACTGGATTTATGTTTGAATGTGTCACTGCTTGCTGTTGAAGAATATTTATTAACCACATGCAAAATATTGCTTAACATTATCTTTTTGTACTTCTTATTAAAGTTAATTTAAATATAGCACATTTTGTATTTTTGTTTTTAATGCTTTGACAGCACAAATATTTAATTCCCTTCATGTCTTTTCTCTTAGGACTAGTGTGTGGGTTTTTAATTTTCTTGTTTTTAAACAACCCATTTCAACTGCGATGAAGGTGCTTTTTTATTAAAGACAGTATTTCCCAAAGGAAACAAACAATATATTGGAAAGAAAATATTCCTCAGCTTGGTGAGAGTTTAACAGGTTTCCTATTTATATAATGAGAATACCCTCATGTATTCATATTACAAATGGCAATGTTTCATGTTTTCTGAAGGCTATAAAACATATTGCTGCTGGGTATACACTAACCACCAGATGATGTGGAGCATAAGAAACCTCCCATCAGACAGCTTAATTCATCAGTGGGAGTATACAGATTAACAAAGCTTACTTGGAAGCAAGGAAATGACTATACTGTTAGTAAGGTGGGTTTGGTTTTCTGATTTAAAAATGAATGCTTTGATTCCTAGTCTTTCAGTGAAAAAGCTATGAATTTTTCTGGGATGGCTCTTTCTTTTCCTGTCAAATCTCATCTGCTTACAAGAAACACATAAATGTTCTACATGGGTGATTAAGAACGTGAAATCCTTCTCTCTGAATTGGAGACACATGGATTTGAGACATGGACTATATGATGGGTTAGGAATTGGCTGGATGGGCACAGGCAGAGAGCTGTGGTCTCTGGCTCAATGTCCAGGCCGGTGACAAGAGGTGTCCCTCAGGGCTCTGTTTTGGGGTTCACTCTTCAATATCTTTATCAATGACACAGGCAATGAGATCCAGTGCACCTTCAGCAAGTTTACAGATGACACAAAGCTGAGCAGTGCAGGTGGCACAACAGAAGGAACAGGAGGACCTGGACAAACTTGAGAAGTGAGCCCATGGGAACCTCATGAGGTTCAGCAGGTGCAAGGTGCTGCACCTGGGTCTGGGCAACCCCAGACATGAGCCCAGGCTGGGAGATGTCATTGAGAGCAGCCCTGACCAGAAGGACTTCGGGGTTCTTGGGGATGAAAATGTGCCATGACCCATCAGAGTGCACTCACAGCCCAGAGGGCCAGTGGCATCCTGGGCTGCATCAAAAAACAGGTTGAGGGAGGTGATTCTTCCCCTCTACTCCACCCTGGTGAGACCCCATCTGAAGCACTGTGTCCAGGTCTGGGGGACTCAGCACAAGAAAGATGTGGACGTATTAGAGCTGGTCCAGAGGAGGCCATGAAGATGATCAGAGGGCTGGAGCACCTCTCCCATGAAGACAGGATGAGAGAGCTGGGTTGTTCAGCCTGGAGAAGAGCAGGCTGTGGGGAGATCTCATTGTGATCTTCCAGTACTTAAAGGGGGCTTATTGAAAAGGGGCAAGAGGACTTTTTACTTGGGCAGGTAGTGATAGGACAAGGGGCAATGGTTTTAAACTAAAAGGCAAGAGATTTAGATTAGATATTAGGAAGAATTTTTTTACTCTGAGGGTGGTGAGGAACTGGCACAAGTTGCCCAATGAAATTGTGGATGCCCCATCCCTGGAAGTGTTCAAGGCCAAGTTGGATGCGACTTTGAGTATCCTGGCCTAGTGGAAGGTGTCCTTGCCCATGGCAACTTATGGAGTACTGAGGGATTAACAGCAATATGGACAATGGTCTATAATACAGAATATTTTTTCAGGAAAATCTTGATCCAAAAATCAGACTGTGATGAATAAGGATTTAGTTTCAACAGTATGGTTTACGTACAGGTATGAAGCAAACAGGGGCCCGAGTAACATTGGCCAGGCTGACAAATCACATGGGAGAAGAGAACAATTTAACTAGACCCAGCATGGAAAACATTTTGAACAGTTGTCCTTTGCATTTGTGGTGGATAGGAGTCAGAGAAAAAGTGAAAGATGAATATTCATAACATTTTAAATATTGCAAAGCAACTCTGCTTTCAAGTTCTTTGCAGATCTTTTGAGGCGTTAGTATAAATTATTAAAGAGGAAGGAATTTAATGTCTCTTCAACTTTCCAAAGATTAGCATCACTTTTTGCTAATGCTGGACATGAGTGGCAAATGCAAGGAATGTGATAGTTTTATGAGGATTACTGTTTAGTGTAGAGAAACATATTTAACTGCTGCACTCCTCTCCCTCCCCCCACAGCCAAGTTGATTGTTTATATTGGAGGTAGTAAGAACTGGCAGTAAAAATTGTCCTGAAGTTGTGGCTTGGTATATTGCTCTTAAACCTTTCTGATGGAACACATTTTCCTTCAAAACACCTTTCTGTTAGTCCTTTCTACTACAGCCACCTGACACTAAACAGGTTAATGTTTTCTGAAATGACAGTGGTGGGAGCATAGGCACAAAACCATGCTTCAAGTTTCATTATAGGTTGAGTTCATCAGTTTTTACTGTAAGTTGTGTACAATGATCAGTGCTTCTCTTTTTAGGAAAAGAATTCTGACAGCATTAATACACTAGAACAAGTGTCCAGTAATGAGCCGGTGATCAGGTGGTGCTGGGAATATCAAAGACTAGATCCATCTGGCAACTCTGCCAGTAACCAATGGTGACAGTAACTTCACACCTTACACTAAGACACTGTATTAAAAAAACACCCAAACAAAAAAGAGTCAAAAAACCCCAGGGAAATGTAGGAGGCTTCTGAAGTGCATTGATGACAACTTCCTGACAGAGGTGATGGAGGAGTCAAGAAAGGGTGGCACTCTGCTGTTGCTCATGTTTACAAAAGGGATGGACTGATTAGGGATGTGCAAGCCTTGGGTGTACTGACCATGAGATGGTGGTGTTCGGGACCCTTAGAGGAGGGAACAAGGCAAAAAACTGGATACCAGCCCTGGACTGCAAGAGAGCAGACTGGCCCTGATCTCTGCACAGTGCTAACTCCATTCACCTCCCCAGGCAGCTGAGGGATAGTCTTGAAAAGTCTCTTGGTAGATGGTTCTTGAGAGAAAAGAGGTCTAGAGCATCTGGTTGATTTTCAAACATATTCTTCTCCAACCTCAAGGAAAGTTCAACTTTGCAAGTACCAAGTCAAGCCAAGGTGGCAGGAGGCCAAGGCTTGTATAGATGAACAAGTTGGCCTTGTCTAAACTCAAATATAAAAAGGTAGAAGCAGAGCCAGATGACCTGGAAGGGATGTAGAGACACTCTCTGAGTTTGCAGAGACTATCATGGGAACACAAAAGTCTGAGGACAGGAAGAAAGCAAATATTACTCCTTCCTTCAAAGAGGGAGAGAAGGAGGGTCTGGTGACTTACAGGCCAGTCATCTTTACCTTGATTCTTGGTTGGTGTCTTCGTAATGAAACAAATACTCCTGGAAATAATTTTCAAACATCTTAAGATGGTCATTGGGAGTAGTGAGCATTGATTGATGAAGGGGAAGTCATGCTTGACCAACACTTCTGTGATTAGAAGACTAGCTTTGTGGACAAGGGCAGAGCACTCGTATCCTTTATCTGACTACAGTAAGGCTTTTGACACCATCTCCTAGAACATCCTATTAGACACACTGATGAAGTAGAAGTGAGGTGGACTGAAAAGGGGTTGAACTTCCAGGCTTGGAGGATTGTGATCAGTAGCTCAAAGTTCACTTGGAAGCCAATCTTTAATTCTCCGTTTACCCGTGGATTAGTTCTGGGGCCAATACTGTTTTAAATCTTGAGTAATGACCTGGGTTATGGGATGGAATGCACCCTTAGCAAGCTCACAAACAACACAAAACTGGTAAGAGTGGCTGATACACCACAGGGTTGTGTTGTGATTCAGAAAAATCTTGACAGGTTGGAGAAATGGGTAGAGAGGAACCTCATGAAATTCAACAAAGGGAGATGCAAATTTCTGCATTAGAGGAGAAACAAGTCCATGCATTAGTACAGGCTAGAAAGTAGGTCTGCAGAGAAATACCCCAGGGTCCTGGCAGAGAAGAAACTGAGCCAGCAATGTGTTATGGAAAAGAAGGCCATAAGAAGAGTCTTGATTTAAAAAAAAATAAAGACCAAACCAAAACCAACTTAAACCCATCAAACCAGCAAACTAACAAACACCAAAAAACAAAGGTGGGAAGGCCAATGTGGCGAAACATAATTGCAAGTATGTATGCATATATTTCAATCCTCAAATTCAGAAACACTGAAAGAAATGGTTGTACACAGAGGGGGAATATAGGTCATTTCTCTATGGGAACAAACAAGTTTTGCAAGTTTTGAAGCCCCTTTTGGGGGCTTTTGGCTCTAGAGTTTTTCCTCCAACTTGTTACTAGCACATACTTTTGTTTCTAGTTTAGCCTTTTATTAGATGTCAAACTTGCACGTCGTTCTTCCCAGGAGTCACCTTTCCTGTCTGTCACCAGTGTCCTTATTAACTGAGTTCTCACTCTATTCAGTGTCATGCTCCCTTGGCCTGCTTGATTAGCTAGCCACAAAAGCAGAGTTGGCTGTCTGTTCTCCATAGCCCATGTCCTTCTAGAGGGTGGAATAACTTCCCTTATGACAGCAGACCCATTGGAATCCAGGACAATTTATGTGTGTGACATTACATGTAAATTCTGGCATCAAGGAGTGCATCTTTTCCAGCAGTACCCACATGAAGTATAACATTACTCTTTGGCTGCTGGGATTTTTTCTAACTTCAGATTTTTTTTGTTACATTAAGGAGTTTAGGAAAAATGAGCTGTATGTCTTGCATTCCCTCCACAGTCAGCACAGTAGGCAACCCTTCACTATCGTCCCCTTTCTTTTCTTGCACGCTGATGTCTCATTTTGCCGTTGAACAACAGTTTCTATTCCTTGCAGTTACAAAGAAAGCCTCTGAAGAGTACGCTCAACATCAAAAGACACAGCACTCCCTGAATCTGCAGACAATCTGACTCAATAGATCACTTCTGAGAAGTGTCATTTTAGTGTGTTGTGGAAAAATCAGTTAATCATTTAATTGGTACTCCAATTAAGACAATTTAAATAATTTGAGCATGGAAGAGGGTTTTTTTCCTCTGCTAGGCTACAAATACATATTTTTAACTTTAGTGCTTAGGAGATAGGAAAGAGCAAATCATAAAATAAGAGCAAACAGATTTATGGAGTGCCACACTATTACGAATCCAAAAGAACGAAGTTTTGAAGGTTGTAAGGCAAGAAAGGATGTATTTAAAAGTACCTTCTAAAGTTATAAAGCCATAACTGATTTTAACAGTACAAACACCTGCCCTTTAATAAGGACCTTTTCCTGTAGTAGGACACATGCTAGAATTGCAGCTACATTTTGGTGCTGGCAAGAAGAATTCTTTTCACCATCACAGAAAACCAGTGTGTGAGAAGGCTTTTCATGTGTTTCATGACTTTCGCAGTGTCTTCTCTATTGAATGACTAGATCTATTACACGTTGATGTCTTATGCTTATGACTCTAAAAGTGCATGAAATAGTCCTTTTAATGCCAAGATGCTGCAACTGAATCAATATTTCGCTTGCTATCCATTCTCCATTTTCACAAAGAAAATTTCAAAGTTGTCCATTCACTTCTGTAGAAAATTAATGACAATCAGATGATTTCTATTTATTGTGAGCTAATCACAATGTCATAAAGGGATGACTACTTGAAATGATTGCCTTTCTCACTACTCACACATCACACTTGTTGCTAAAGCCTAAGTGTTTATGTCTGAAGTGTAATTGCTTTGTTGACAAGTTATAATAATGGCAAAACTTTCAAGATCTTTGACCATGATGCACATATCAATATTGTTTTAATTATTTCAGTGTTGATGAAATAGTGATCATCAATGTTAAAGGAATAAACACAATTAAATGAGAATCTGCTATGAGTGATATTTTGTTAATTTTAGCAGTTTATTTGGGTTCTGACAAGAAATGTCTCAGCTTGAGTTCCCCCACTAGCTCCCATCACAGATCTTACTCTTTCCGCTCAGTGTTTTTTAGCTGGTTTTATTGACTGGATTTTTTTTTTAATAAAGGTGGTTAAAAAATTCCCTTTTCACATACTAGTATTACTTCTGACATTTATTTTTTTATGTATGCCAGCATTTCATTTCTCACAACAGCAATTATTCCTGAATCCCTTACACCTGTTCAAGCACCAACTACTGTATCATTGCATCCAATTCAATTTTTGAGTGCCTTTTTTTCATTGTGCTACGTGATGCAATCACAGATTAATAGTGTTTTTCAGAACATTCGTAAGTGTCCTTCATCAGAATTTATTTGAATCCATATTGAAGTAATCTTATACATTTCGAATCTCTAATTAATAGATGATACATATATTATTCACAATCATTAACGGTTTAATTTGCAAGTTCATTTATTGATCACAATTTCTAAAGTGTAGACCACATGTAAAATCTGAAACAAAAACCTCTGTCTGCTTTAAGATCTCTTCAGTGGAGTAGTGGGTCATTGCATATCAGAATTACCCATCTGTATTACTGAGATGATAAAGTCTGCTTCCTGTCTATTCCTTGAGGAAAATCACAGCATTTGAGTTTGGAATTAAGTGCAGCATTACGTTGCAAACAACCAAGAAGTCTGGAGTGTCACAGGCAAGTAGGCATTTTTGACCTGGTGAGCACTTGACCTTATGATATACGCGATGTTCTCATTTTTAATAGTCTACATGTTAAATTTCATTTAGACAAAAGATTAAATCAAACATTATTAAGTACTAGTCCTTCCTTGTGTCCCTCTAGCTCAGACCTCTGCTTGAATTGTAGAACAAGCCCTCCCAGGCTGAAGGAGTCTGGTGTGGGCTGTATTCCCACCTTGCTGAGCTGCAGAGGCTCCCTGTCACGGAGTGACTCTGGCAACAGTGACCAGAATTCTCTCCAGGTGAAGGCACTAGGTAACCTTCCTTTCAGTCAAGGGTGGAGTTACCCAAATGCAGAACAGAATTCTGTTGAATCAAAACCCTTTGGTACTCATTTCGTGTCTGATTTGCCTTCTTGCCCATATGGAGGTGATTTTCCTCAGGTAGCCCTGTTTAAATTAATGGAGCTCCTCAGAAAGCACTTTCCTGCCCTGGTGGGCTGTGAGGGCAGGTCTGCTCTACATGACCTTGGTTTTCCCTTCCAGGTTCTAATTCCCTTCAACATGAACAGGCACCTCATGGGACCACTATAGGAGAGAAAAGCTTAATGGCTCTCTGTTCTACATCCTGCAGTGTTCTGGTGACCTGTGACAGTTTATTTGGTTTGATACATCGCAAGTGAGCCACCAAAAACTGTCTGAAGGAGGTAAGAGCCCTGAGGATTACCCTGTCATGGTGCAGGTGCGGAAATGGAAGGTCCATGGTTGTCTCTCTGCTCTGACCAGCTCATTCATAAGCTTAATTGCAGTCCCAAAGGAAGCAGGATGGAATGCAGTGAGGATGAGGCCGGTACATTGCCCTCCCATTGTAGTGGTTCATAGCGCGGTCTTGTTGCAGCAAAGAGAATGACTTTTTCCATAGGGATTGTACCAAGAATTGTTTTCAAACTACCTAATTCAGAATAAATGCCAGTAGTTAAGCCTGAAGGCATTATTTAACCTTCAAGGAGCATTATTTTTTAGAGTTTGCCATTTTGCATAAAGGCTTTTAAAATATAAAGAAATGCTGAGGTCATAAAACAACCTGGGTATCTGTTTAGCACCCCTTTGACATGGTATCTCAGTGAATTCCATGCCCCATCGTCCCCCCTCTCCCCCCCAGAAAGGTTTAATTTAAAGAGCAAAAAGCTAAACTACATCTGTTGTATGGTACAGTACCATAGGGAATCAAAGAAAATGAAATATGCAAAACATCTAAGAAAATAATTACTTTAATTGAGAAATAATTGGAAGGAGAGAAATCATTCAAGAAGAATACTTCAGGAGAATGACTCACACTATTTTCATAGCAAATTACAAAAAAATCTTTGCAATTTGGTGTTATTGGTATGGTTAAATATTCTTAATAGATTTTAAAATTAAAATCCTAGAAAATGTTCTTGTTTCTAATCCAAACTGCCTCCCAGCCTGACATACCTTTAAAAAACCTGATGCTTATTATTTTCTTTTGCTCTTCAGAAAATCTGACTACAGAAAAGGAACATGATTTATTGATACAGCTGTTTTTAAAAGCAGTTCAGCAAAAAGCACAACAGACATATTTCTTGCCAAGCCAGAAATATGACAACTTCAGTAAAGTGTTAAATTAGGGTTAAAAATGTAGATTGCACAAAGCCCATTGTATACACAAGCATGAAAACTAAGTTTCTCATTCACAGGGAGCACCTATAATAAAAATAAGTGAGAGAAGTCTTCCATGAGAGAGATCGCTGGCTCTTTAAGGATTATTTTTAAAGTAATACTCATTGCTATTTAGAAAAATAATAAGAAAACCTATATAAATTTTCCATCTTACCTGCTCATGCAACTGTGTAATACTCTTTAAAGCATAAAAAATATTTAACAGGCACCTGGATTTCAATAATTTTTTGTGGGATGAGAGTATGTAGTTTCATTTCATGGACTATTTCCCTCATTGTGAATCAGAAAGTGAAGTCTAGGTAATTGTCATTAGTTAGATAATTGGGGAGTAATTCAAAGTTATCTCACACAAAAAGCATCAGAATGTGAATATCAGTACCTGTACTATTTTTGAGTAATTTAAAATAGGTATATAAATGTTTAGAAGAAGTTATTGCTATTTTCAATAGGCAATATTGTGATGCAGCTCGCATCCTGATGACATCTCTGAATAAACAGACCCTTGATTTAATTTCTCTCCCCAGGCAGATGATGGCGCAGATGTGCAGCTCCAACCTGGGCATGTTTCCCTCTGACAGAGGGATGCATGAAAAAGAAGAGATGCAAATCCTTTAAAATTAATGAAAAACCATGTTTTGTGAGTTGCTCTTCTTCTATATTGTTTTCTTCCCCAGAAGATTAATACTTAGATGTGCATTTTATTTGGAAGCCATCCCACAGATTTTGGAAGAGGGGGTTGTACTTGATTAGACTTCATACTTATCAGCGAGCTCTTGTTGCAGTTGACTTTTAGAAAATCTTCCTCTGCTTAAAGTGTCTCCCTTTTGTTCTTGCAGACTTCTATCAGATTACAAGAGGCTCTATAATAAAGGAGAGATTATGTAATAATGTACCACTTCAACTAAAAAGTATTTCATATTCATTCTTCAGTACTATATATCCCTTTCATAGTCATATTTCATAGTCACCATAAATAAATTCAGGGTTAGATTGTACCTCTCAAGGTGACTTGCTCAGGATAAAGGCAGTTGTTATTGTGTTTCAGCTCTTTGTAATGCATGTGCAAGGCAAGGAGGTTTTTATCAAAAGAAAAATATTTCAGTTTTGTGCTTTTTTTCTCATAGCAGAAAGTCAGACAAACTGAGAGCTATTGAACTTGTACTTTCTCAAAGAAAACTTGCTGAACAATTGAGGAGCAATAGCTTTTTACAAAACCAGTTTGTTTAAATTCCATTTGGTTAAGGGGTTTTTGTTTGCTTTTGTTTTTTCCTAACATATTTCATCCCAGTGAATTTTTCTTTAGTTTAGTTGAAAAGAATTTTTCTTTAGTGCCAGGCTTGTCCAAAACTTTTCCAATTTTTTTACACCTTCAAACTTTTCTGAAAATAATTTGTTTAAATTCCATTCTTTTGGGGTTTTGGGGGTTGTTTTCTATTTGATTTTGGTGTCAGTTGTTTTCCTGATATGTTTCATTCTAGTGAATTCCTTCTTAGCTTAGTGAAATGAATTTTTCCTTGGCTTCAATACATAACACCATATTTCTTTGTATAAAAGTATGAGGGCTTACAAGAGCATTTCTGAGTCTCCTATCTCTCCTCAAGCCCAAGGAAGATTAGATTCAATGCATCTCCTATTTCTGAAGCACAGAACTCTGAGGAAGGAACATTTTTATTTACAGAAACTTCTGCGTGCATCGAAGTCAGGCAAAATAACAGGCAAACCTCAACGACATAATATCCTTTGCAGATGGTTTGAAGGTATGAAGGCATAAGCATTTATAATATATGTAAAGCCATAATCCTTTCCTTAGCTTTTCTGAATCATCTGAGAAATTCTGCCTGGCTCCTGTAGGCTGGCTCAGCCCCTGGCTCAGGGAGGGGATACTCAGAGGCTTTTGGAGCTGCAGATGGGTGCAAAGAGCACAGCCACGCCCTGCTCCTGCAGGGCAGCAAGGGCAGGGAGGGAACCTCCAGCTGCCAGGGTCTTTGCTGTCTCCTCTTTTTCCCTTGCAAACTGACTTCAGACTGTGCAGGACAGGATGCAGGTTAGTGTGTGACCCATCCTTTTGCAGCAGAAGAGAGGGCAGAGTAAGATGAAATAGCAGCAATGAAAGTTATTCCAAAAATCCATGGTGGAGAATCACAGTGAGTTTCCTGGAGACAGTGGAGGAACTTATCAAGACATCAAAGAAAACATGGAGTTAAGCTTATGATCCATATCATTAGAAATCTTTTGTCTACAGAAACTAAAATTTGCTCAGAAAGGGCCTAGAGACAGTTCAAACCTTTATTAATTTGCAGAAAATCCCTATAATAAAAATGGAGTACATTCGTTGTGTTAATAAGATAGCGAGGTGCCTTAGAAGCACTTTTGGGAATAAAATTCCCTCTAGATGCGTCAGATGTAAGCAATCACTTTACCTGCTGTATTTTGGCAAAGTAGCTTACTGTATTTTTTCCATTTAGAAGCAAGTGGGATTGTTTAAGTATCAGAATAATGTGGGAGAAAATTAGAATTGTAACAAGTGTTAAATAGCCCTAAAGATACTTCTTGGTTCAATTTAACTTAAATTTATTAAAGATATTTTCTACCGCTTCCAACTTTCATGGTGTCTCAAATTATTACTGAAATGCTGTGTGAGAGCATATATTAATTCTTGCACATTGGATTGATCCCCAGGGAATTGTCTTAAAGCAGATCACATTGTAACTCTTGCTAGAAACAGCTCAAACTTTTACAATTTCCTTTCCTTCAGCATTTCCATTCCCAGTTGAGTTAGTATCAATTGCACGAAAAAAAAAAATTATTTTGCTTGCCCTTTACCTTGCCTCACAAGAATTCTTCCCACTTACTTTGCATGCACAAAGAACACACCTGTACTTTCTTTTCTTGTCTGAGCAGGAAGAGTGAAATGGTCCCATCATTTCCTTCTCCAGAAATAACAGCAAAGAAAGGTCAACCTCAAAGTCTCGTTTCCTCAGATACCTCTTCTCAAGTTTGATTTTGAGATTTATGAAGCTTTTGCTAACCCGTGAGGCTCTTCCCTCCAACATTATAAACCTAGGAGCCTGCAGGGTTCTGCTGCAGCCACAGAAGGGTAATTGCTGGGGTGTTATGTCCCAAATATAATTCCTCAGTTCTGTAACAGGTTTGTATTACTAGCAAATATACCTACCCTACCTGCATGAATTTTAGTTGTGTTTTCATTGGCATGACCATTTTATGTTTATTGGCAAAGGAACATTTATAATGTATTGTCTGTAAATAGTTTTGTTGGAATGTTAGAGCTGCTGCACAATATCCAGTCACCACAGCACCTTCAAGATGCTGTGTTTGAAGCCCAGCTGGTAACTTTGAAATTAACTTTAAGTCAGAATGGTTTGTTTTCCATTAGAGAGGCCTTTACACTGCAACAAGTACAGTTGGGAGATGACTAAGCATCAGCTAAGCTCAGTGCTGCATACTGTAAATGACGAGGGAGCACAAACAGCCTTTTTATCCCAGACACTTTCACTTAGTGTATGAAAAATGACATGTATTAATACCCAGGTAGAGACTTTGCTCTGCAAAAACTGTCTTTTAAAAGACTTGTTTGTCTACTATAGTATCCAACATATTTTTTTTTGGTGAAAGGACTTTTCACACTTAGATATAATTTCAGTCTTGAAGAACTACTACTTTAATCTGCTGAATGCTGGATGGTCCCTAAGGGATTTCAGGACACCACTTAAAGTCAGTTTTTATAGGGCTTTTATGCTTTATGATTAAGACAGGTATTTTGAAGTTGAAAGAATGTCTACAAAGTACACACAGGTTAAAAAAATAAAAAAACGATGCTTAGGCAATTCAGAACAGGGAAAGTAACAAGCAAACACATTAATTATTTGCAATATTTAATCCCAATTTATTACTCCTTTAAAGAGAAATTTCCTGAAGATATTCTTCTTGAAGATTATTGATTTATGTTAGAATGCAGATTATTTTAGAACTCTGAAAAGGAATCAGACACAGCAGGGAGGTAAAAAGACACAGATTCTCTGGAAAGGACTTTTGCAAGGGTTGTGTATTCAAGGGGCTGCTAGATTTAAAGGTACATTATTTAAAAAAGTGCTGTGGTATATAAAGTAGTTTGTTGTTCTTCAGTTACTGTGTCTTGGTCTGACTTGGCTGTGATTTTTATAAGGGATTCCAGAAGTTCATTCCATAAGCATTTATCACTAATTTATTAACACTTCTTTTCCCCAAAATGCCTCTATTAGTGGAAAAGTATAATTATACTCAGTTATCAAAGATATCAGGAACACTTTTTCGTGTGATTTCCTCACAGAAAAGTCTCAGAAATGTTGTAATTTTAGGGAGAAGTCTCCTGCAGACAGCAGGAAATAGGGCTTTCTGTGCAAAGGGAAGAATTTGATCTCAGGTGCTTTACAGGAGCATTGGAAGAGGAACCGTGAGTGGACAAGACAAACCCTTCAGCCAGGCTTGCACCAGGATGGGATTACCTGTTCATCTGCATCTGCAGCAGCTAGAAGAACATGCAGACACTTCAGAGGTGGACAGGGGCTCAAACAGCGTCTCTGTGAGTGAGCTGAGGGTACAGGTAATTTCTTTGTGTGACACAGGGCTTCCTCCTGCACTTTGGGAAGCACCACTCAGTGACAGCAGATACTTAGGCTATGAATGCTTGTGTTCCTCCCTTGCTGTAGCTTGAGCCCTTAGCCTTTGCTATCCCTGTTTATTTCCCGGGGTTTTAGGGCAGCCTGTGGCAGAATTTTCACTATTCTCATTTTGACTGTTGCTGCATCAAAAGTGATGAAACATACCAAGTCACTAGGCCTTCATATATGCACAGGCTTTCATTAAAACAAAAGATATCCTATTAATTTGTCTATCATTACATGGTATGAATGTGTAAAAAAGAATAAATAATAAATGAGATATGCTGCAGAACTTTAAAGAGCAGTGGATCCAAACTACAATCAAGGGTAAGTTACCAGACAAAATGCTCTCTGCAGTGCAAGTGGGCTAATGAAACACAACTCATACAAACCCAGGAATTTATTTTTAGTCCAATTAAAGTATAAAAAACATAATCAAAATTGTATTACTAATCTAGTTACAATGATGCTAGCACATACAGTTGAAATTATCCAAATACAACAATTTCTCATTTATTATACAATTGTTGAACAGGGATTACCTAGTGTCTTTTACATACAGCTCTTTTATTCTGAGTCAGTAGATTGATAGAGTTACTGTTAAGCAGAATATAATAGGGGAGCATAGTTGTACTGTGTATCCAGGATCTGAGGTGCTTCAGTGACAGGAAAATGGTGGCTATAGTAGGACTGCTTCCTCATAATTTCTGGTTTCACTTGGTGCTATTTTAATGTATTTACTAACAAACTTATTTACTCTTTCTTCAATGGTCTGCAAATTCTGTGTCATCATTGGGTTTTAGTATATATAGTATGTTTTCCATGTGTTAGATACTTGACTTTTGCTGTCTTTGTTACCCCTATGTCCAGTACTACCCTGGTCTGCAGCCTTAAGAGTTCTGATGACATCCTGCTCTTGCAATTTTAAGGCCCATTCTGCATCTTGTGCTTGAATTTTTGGAGACGACTGTTTTTCTTCAAAAGCCTGGAGCTGTTCTTTTCCAATAATATATTATTATATTAACACAATCTAGTCAAGCACAGAGTCTCATTCAAGGGTAACTCAAGGGTTCATGCCACAAAACAAGAATGCTCTACGGGCACATCTATTTATACACTGATATGTTTTGGTAACTATTTGTTATTAACATCTATTCGTTATGGCAGTATCACTGTTGTCAAAATTGCATTACCAGGTGAGAGATTTCAGTCACTAGAAATGGAGTAGCTATTTTAAAAAGTTTATAGTGTGTTACTTTTGGTGTTTATAACTTGTCAGTATGAGTTAGTAGCTTCTAGAGCTAAGGGCAGATTTGAACAGTTGAACTTAAATCCTTAGTGCACTTTGCAAGTTGTCAAAAGCTGTGTAAGATTAACTGTGGAGTAATTCTCTTTGAGTGCATTGCATGTGAAAAATTCATTGGTAGGTAGTACTAGGATGCTATTTCCAACTCATTGATTCCAGCTTGTTGTTATTATAACCATGATTTAATTCTAGTAACAAACTTAACAGTTTTTCAAAATCTATTTATGTTTTGCATAGGTATTTACACCACCTTAAGACACCTAATTCTGTGGTAACACAGAATGAGGGCAGCCCAATATATTGATTACCAAGCGCTCTCCCTTTCAAGATCAGACATTTTGACAGTTAGATATTTGAAATATGATTTGGAATTTTTTACTAAAATCTGTGGACTGGCTATGTTAGAAGAAAGAGCTATTAAAATAAAATTCTTGAAAGGATTAATACTAGTTGCAGAAAGGAAAGTGAACTGGGAAAAAAAACTTCTAAAAGCTGTATTAGTAGAATATCTTCAAGGTAGTGGAGTTCGAGCTGATTTTTGGAAATCAAATTTATTTGAATAAATTTGCCAAGGAGTTGAAAAGGATTTAATGAAAAATTTAAAGATGTTAAAACCTACTAAAACTTATAGCATTTGATGGAAAAAACGGTGTCACCAAGACCTGGTGGCAGAACACTCCCCTGGTACTTTGAGAAATCAGCTCAAAAAAGTCAACCTGTCCTCAGACCTTCAGGTGACAATCAATTCTCTTAGACCAGCAACCAATTATTCAGGGAGCTATTCAAACCTAAAATTCTGGTTGAGAACCACAGTGCAAATGGATCATTAAACCAATCTAGCTCATCTCCTACCTCCTGTAGTTCCTTGGTGAAACAAGTACTGAGTGCTCTTTGCTTTCAACTTGTCTGTTTGACAAACACGACTATGGTAAATCCAAAGCAGCTTCACGTATCTCTGCTTTGCTTGGAATTTTTCACAAATTTTAAAGACTTGGTGAAGACACCGTGTACTTGCAAGCTTGTATGCTTTCTCCAGCTATTTCAGTTCCTTCAATATACTATCACACACTTGTTTCCCTTGGAAAAGACAAAAATTGATACAACAGATGTGTTTCTGCTATCCTGCATGGTAGAGCTATATGGGGATAAGGATGGAGAATCTGCATGCAACATAAGATTCCAGGCCTGCAAGCTTGAGGATTAGTTTGGGATCCCACACAAAAGCAGAAATGTAAAACTTAAAACAAGACTAGAAGGTATTAGAAAGACACCATTATTTAGAGGGATGGGGGCTATAAATGCTTCTGTAGGCAAGGATAAAGGATGAAAATGGAAAACAGCAGAAGGAAACATGAGTACTCTGCTTAGCTTGCGCATACCTATCTCTGCTGTAGGAAACAGAGGGGCTGTGATCTACTGTCTATTTACAGACACCAGATGGGCAGTTTCTGACAAGAAAGAGGAAAGGCATCTTGCAGTGGATAAAGAAGCACCCAGGCCAGTGAAAGCAAAGTGTCCTTGTCACTTTGTGATGACAGAAAGACTTCTGCAGACCCAACTTGGAAATACCTTCCAGTCACATAGACCTAAGGATGTCACACAAAAAGGTAGATGCTTCTTAGTTTAATATTTCAGTTCAGTTCATCCAATTGGGAGTGCAACAAACTGTCTCTTACTATGGTTATTCTTGTAGCTATTAAGCTAAATTTTTAAGTTGCTTCAAGAGAAAAAAAATAGCTACAGGCATGCATTTGATGAAAGTGGGAAAAGCCTACCTGCCATCAGAGGAGTGATAGGTGCAGTTAGTTGGGCACTCTCGTCTTTGGCTAGAAGATTAGGGATGTGAGAACACACCTGATCAACACATGGCTTAAAGACTGGTGCCATCAGTGGAATTTTAGCTTTTACAGTCACGGGACGGTTTATATAGCACCAGTCTTGTTGGAGACAGATGGAATTCACCTGTCTAAAAGGGGAGAAAGGATTCTAGCCCATTAGTTGGCAAATTAGTTGATAAATTGAGCAGGCTTGAAACTAGGTTTGAAGGGGGAAGGGGATGAGAGCAGGCTGAGTAGAGATGAGCCTGGGGGCAGCATGGCAGGGTTGGGGGTGAAATCTGGCTGAAGTGCACCCATACCAAAGAGTGTGGTATGGGTAACAAACAGGAGGAGCTGGAACTCAGGGGTTAAAAAAGAGATTGTGACCTTTGGAAGAAGGGGCAGGCAACTCAGGAAGAGTAGAAGGATGCTGCTAAGTGACATAGAGAGAAAATTAGAGAGGCAAAAGCTCAGCTAGAACTCAATCTGGCTACTGCTGTGAAAGATAATAAAATGTGATTTTATAAATATATTAACAATGAAAGAAGAGAAAACTAAAATTTCCACCTTTTATTGGATGTGAGGGGAACATTGTTACCAAGGATGAGGAATAGGCTTAATGCCTTTTTTTCCTCAGTCCTTAACAGAAAGGCTAGTTTTCCACAGGATAACTAACCCTCTAAGTTGGTGGACAGGGATAAAGACCCCCTGCAGCCCTGGAACAAGTAGTTAGTGACCTGTTGTTCTACTCAGACATGCACAAGTCTATGGAGCTGCATGGGATTCACCTGTGGGTACTGAGGGCACTGGTGGAAGAGCTCGCCAAACCACTCTCCATCATTTTTCATCAGTCCTGGTTAACCAGAGAGGTCCCAGACAGCTGAAGGTTTGCCAGTGTGATGCCAACCTACAAGAAGGGTGCGAAGGAGGATCTGGGGAAGTACAGGCCTGTCAGTGCAATTTTGGTGCCAGGGAAGGTTATGGAGCAGATCATCTTGAGTGTGATCACATGGCACATACAGGACCGTACCGCGGAAAGAAGAGTCCAGGAGCCTGTCCAGTGGGGCATAAGGCCAAAGGGAGGCTCTGACCATATTGAGCTTCCAGGAATTAAGCGAACACCAGTAATTTGTCAGAAACAGTAATTACCAGTAATCCCAGCCACAGCAAAAATCATCTGAGGAAAGGGGAGGGAAGCACTAGGCCCACAGATAAACTCTATCCTCTCTATGCAGTTGAGAAGAGAAAATGAACCTTCCAAAAGACAATTACCTTCCTTTTCATGGACTGCATGGATCCTGGGAAATAAATCTCTTAACCTAAGTACTTCAGAACAACATCTAATCAATTGTATGTAACATTTATCTAATCACTTGATAAAATTGGTGTCCTAGCTGTTTACTTCCCAAGTGTTTAACTATCAAAATAGCAATGACATTATAAATATCTGTGTTTTCACAGACCCAAATGCAGAAAAAAATTGAAATATTTTTATATTGATTGGAAAAATGCAGAATTGCAAATCAGAGTGCCATGTAGTTATACAACACCAAGCATTTTAACAGTGGCCACCTACTTACCTGCTGTCAGAGTAAGAGTAACAAGGGGTCATTTCTGGTGGTGTGAGATGGTAGTCCTTCAGTCCGAAGATTGAGTCTCACAGTTGATGTTTGTTGACGTATTTATCAGATCAGGGACAGCACAAATGTCTAGATCAAAAGAATGAGCTTGGGTTTCACTGTCGTATCCCATAGGTAGGAAGGTGCTGTGCAATAGGACTGCATGGTCTGTATCTATTTTACAGGTGAATACAAGTCTGCAGGGCAGCCAATTCAGGTACTACCATGAGCTATGTCTACACCAAATCAAAATATATTGGATCTATATCTACAGCAGCATGCTCATTGTTTCTTGCCTTTTCTTTCTTTTTTAAAACTTCTACAAAGATAACCAAAAGAGTCACTAGATTAACCTGTATATATTAACAAGAGGATTTTCTCTTCCTTTTTAGGAAAATTACTGTTAAAAGACACCATCACAATTTACAATATGAGAGTAATGTTTTTATTTATAGTGTTTACTTTTCTGACCCACTCATCCCAGAAGCACTATAGCCTTGCAGTTGTGACACTGTACTTACAGCTGAGAGAACAGGACCACTGTAGCAGAGTACTTGAATAATTTTGGATAATTCTTTAATTTAATTTTAGATTAGCACTTGATTACTGAAACAATTTTGGCTGTTGTCAGGAGGATCTTTCGTTTTGTAGGCCCCAATGTTACTGAGGTCAAGTTGTGCCAGCCTGAACATAAGTTATAACTTGGACTTAAGCACTTTGCTTTTCAAATACACATACCAGTAAACCATACAAATGACTTTTAAAAACTTTACTTTTTTTTTTTTTTTCTCCCATGAATAGATTAAAAAAGAAAGATTGTTTCAGTGTAGCGATTTTTTTCTTACCAAATTGCTTCTCCAAGGAAAATTTGACATTATTTCAGGGAGCATTCTTACAGGATAAAAGGTTATTCTGCTATCTTGAAACACCTCTAAACAATAAAAAATCATTAACAGATATAAGGTGAGATGACATTAGGTACATCTAGTAACACATCCCTCCACTTTATGTTATTAAAACTCTATTTAGATGCAGTTTAATCTAAGGATTTATTTTCAATACATTCTCTATCATCAATGGCTTGAATAAGATTATTAACTCATTTCTTCTCAACAGATGCAGTGTGTTAGGTCACAAGCTGTCACAAGTCTTGAAGAGTTGAATGCTTGTGAATAGGCAACTTATTCTGAGACCAAACAAGAAATAGGTGCTCCTGGCTAAGACATTCGCATAAGGTTCCATCCAGAATACTTACTGCTAGCAAAAGTCTCCATCATCCCAAAAATGCAAGCTGCTTTCCTTCTTAAAGACAATTAGTGTTTACTCATCATGAAAAAACTGTTCTGTGATACCAAATTTGACTGGGTACTACACCACTGCTATTCAAGAGTATTCTACAATTGCAATAGGCTCTGACAACCCCTAGTTTTTGTACAGCTGTGATTCACTTTAGCTGGGCTTTCACAGGGACTGCTGCTTGGCACGGTGTGGCTGTGACTCAAAGCCAAGTGATAACAGGAATGTGTCTTTTCCATTGGTGCTGTATTTATGTCTTGGTTCTGGCCAGGACAGGGTTAATTTTTGCAGTAGCGGGGAGGGGGTATGGCCAGTGCCCAGAGGTTATTTGATACCACCTCACCTCTTTGCAACAGGGGAAAGGGATTTTCTTTCTCTCTCTCTGCAGGGGAGAGGGAGATCCTCCTGGGTGAGTAAACAGTGTGGGGGATGGAGTGGTCTGGTATTTGTTTATTGATCAGGGCTTTTCATGCAAATAATTTCTTTTTCTTATATCTTTTGGTATTATTATTAGTGTTGCTGTTGCTGTTCGATTTCTCATCTCGTTGTTTCCAGTAAATTGTTCTTATCTCAGCCCTAGAGGTGGGTGAGAAGAGAAGCAGTATGTGGTTTTAGTGAGAATACTGAATTGGAGAATGCCATTCCTAAACAGCATTAATTTACTATGAGGGGCAGATCTTATCTAGTTATAGACCCAGTGTGTGGAGCTACAACAAAGCTGAGCAAAAGCAAAGTCTCATTCTTGCCGTGATTTCCCTAGAGACCACAGCTGGACTGCAAGTAATGCTCACAACCAGGCCATAAATGTCAAAACCTAGAGGCAGGACTTTACCAGATAAACATGTAGCAATCTGCTGGAAGCAATTTTTGGAATGAGCAAAGCCAAGCAAGGTTCATGATTGACACAAGAATCTGCAGAACCACAACTCTGTGACTGCCTTTATATCTTTCTGTCTTTTTTTGTCTTTTCATAAGTTTTTCCACTTAAAACCTACATTTTTGACTAAGTTAATTGTGTACAACTAGCTCAGAAATTTAATGAGGTAGTTTAAGAAATTACACAAAGTCTCCGATACTACAGTGGCTACTTTGAAAAATGTCTGGGGTGAAAAAGAGTCAGGTTGGAAAAACGAAAGTAGGGGTATGGTCCTCTGAAAAGAATTTTTCATAGCAGAAACAGTGTGATGCAGGAAGATGTGCAAATTCTGCTGTAAATAGGCATCCGGGTCCTGGTATTGATCTGGAAGGAAGTAGGAACATTCTATTAACATAGAATGTTCTGAGTTGGAAGGGATAAACAAGGCTCATCGAGGCCAACTCCTGACCCTGCAGAGGACAGCCCCAAGAGTCACACCATGAGCCTGAGAGTGTTGTCTGAACACTTCTTGAACTCTGTCAGGCTTGGTGCTGTGACCACTTCCCTGGGGAGCTGTTCCAGTGCTCAACCATCCTCTGGGTGAAGAACTTTTTCTTAATATCCAACATAAACCTCCCCTGACTCAGCTTCGTGCTGTTTCCTCCAGTCCTATTACTGATCATGAAAGAGATCAGTGTCTGCCCCTCCACTTCCCCTTGGGAGGAAGTTGTAACAACAATGAGGTCTCCCCTCAGTCTCCTCTTCTCCAGGATGAATAGACCAAGTGACCTCAGCCCCTCCTCACACAGCTTCCCCTCCAGAGCCTTCACCATCTTCACGGCCATACTTTTGATGCTCTTTAATAGCTTCATGTCTTTTCTTCATCGTGGTGCCTAAAACTGCATGCTATGATAAAGATATATGGAAGATAGATCATGGAAATTCCTCAACTATGGGACACCATCAAACTGCACAAATGGCAGCTCCTGCTCGACGCCGGTCATAAGCCTGTGGCACACTGAGGCTGGCAGCTATTAACATACGCCAGCCTTCGCATTACTTCCTCAAAAAGGAAAGGCAAGTCTCTGGAGGACAGCATTTTGCCAGGAGCTAATGAGCATTTAATGAAAAAAAAGGGTTAGTAGTTTAGAAGAAATATTTTAAAGTAAAGGAGGTATGAAACAAAATAGATGAGAAAATTAAATTACATTTTATTTTATTAAATCAGATTAAAAGATAATTATTTTTTTCAGACTAGATAAAAAATCTGTTTTACATGGGTAATACAGTGTGATAACTGAGGTGAAGCTTCCCAAAAATATGCAATGCTTTTAACAGCTAGGGAAATCAAAGACACTGACATACAGAGTATCATTTGAAACAGCTGAAGCAGAAGATAATATAAGTATCACCAGGCTTGTGAGTGGTATTATTTTAGGAGATACTTTCAAGAGAATGGTTGATTTACTCCAGAGCAGGATCATTCTTAAGAATAGTCATCACTGATGCAAACCAAAGCAGCTGTTTAGTCAGTCTCCAATCAACAGGGTGAATTGATATTCATAATCATAACTGATAATGGCCTTCCTGAAAGCATATGATAAACCATAAGATAATTCTTCCACTTTCAGAAATAGTTGATTTCTCTGTTATTCACTAGAATTATCTCTGCACAGAAACATTTTTTTGTCATGCTAGAATGATGAATTTTCATCATATGCAAATGATACAATATGCAAGCTGGTGACTAAAGACAACTGCAGAAAAAAGAGTTTGTCTAGGAGCAACAGACCTAAGACTAAGGGTCTTCTAGTTCTATTTTCTGGTATTGTTTGAGAGAGAAAATTATTCTTCTCTGGGTCATGTTTAAGAAATATAAAAATCCAAGCACTTTCATGCTGATGAGGCAACCAAGTAGTTTTGAAAACATGCCACGAAATACATATTTAAAATATTGGCAGGCTTCTGCATTATGAAACAGTAGAGTATATATATATTCTTTAACCTCCATGCTATCCCAAAGCTGCTAAATGTTGAAATGTTTGATATCATCAACAAATGATTTTTGATAAGCAGCCGTATTTTCCTTATGCAATCTAGTGAGGACCTGTCATAATAGACCTCTTTTCTCTCAATAATTAAACTAGAAAGCAATGTTTGTTTTACATGAAGTATTCTGATGTGTTCCTACAATTGTAAATAAATCTATTGACCTGACAGCTGAGTTTACACCAAGGTATATTGTAGGACAGTTCTATTTGATTTTGTAGTGAATATCCAATAACAAAATAATTTGAATCTCAGCCAGATCTCTCCTTATTTCTCTAGTAAGCACAGGAGATATTTATGACTGACATATTCAATTCAGTAATTAAACATTTGTTTCCTAAAGGGTAGTATAGTAACCAATAACTGGAAGATGGAAAAGGAACCTTAAGAAGAAAAATGGAGATGCAAAAGGATAAATTTAGTGCAATTTTAGAGGATGTAAAAGGCAGCAAAATACAATCTAATATACCAAAAAGCAAGCTCTAAATATCTGAGACTTTTGTTACAATTGAGAGACCTAGAGGTCAATTAATAGCAATTGTAGAGTTCAGCAAGTGACATAATATGTTGCAGAAGGAGTTTTAATGTTCTGGACAGAATTATTTCACCCTTCCTTTAGATTTTCTATGGGATTCTGCTACCAAGAGTTTAAATTGTCATTCTGGAGAAAATGTTTTCCAATTATCAGACAGACCAGTCTTATGAAGGGACCTTTTTATCTCTTGTGCTTTGCAGATTAAAAAACTTCTTATACTCTAAGGAGGATTGCTCAGGATAGGGTATACTGAAAAGCCACTTTCAACTTTCAACAAAGGCTGAGCCAAGTATCAACCGAATCTTTTTGAAACTGGAAAAAGTACAACCGCAGTCTTTGCCTGCCCCATTATTTTTCGTTTTCACATGTCTTTGTCCTCCTGATCGGGCTGGAACAGTAAGTGCTCACAGTAGTCAGGTAGAACAACTGCCCTGTTAGCCTCTAACAAAATAAAACCAGACAGATAATCAAATAGTATTCTCCTGAGAGCATCCTATAAGCTGTGAAATTATTCTTATTCTTAACCATTTGAAGGGAATTTTCATCCTAGCTGGAGACAAGAGGAATCAGCAAAAAGAAAAGATTTCTTTCCTATATGATTTCAAAGTAGAGGTGAACACACACATCAAACATACGTTGGCATGCTGTTTTGCCATGAATCATGCCAGGGTCTTAGTCCTCTAACAATTCACTGTGGTTTTGGCTACACTGGCAAATACTGGAGTGAAATAGAAGCCGATCTTCAGAGACAATCCATTGGTACTGAAAATCCAGCAGCCCCAGTAAGTGTGGTTTGGAGGGGATTTACTTTAGACTAGCACCAATCTAGTTCCACAGACTGGAAACCCATCAGTGCTGGAGCACAGTATATTCCAGCAGTCCTGGTAAGCACATCCAGAAAGCTCCTGCAATCATCTTCATGTACTCCGAGGCCCATTTTCTAATTGAATGCTCCTCATTTGAGCTGAAGGGCCAATGTATTCCATATACTCCTTGTACATTTGCGCCACTGCAGTTCACTGAGTTGAACAGTGTCACCTCCTTGACAGGGAAAATAGGGCATAGACTGGAGAGGAGATGGAATAGTGCTCACCTCCTGCCCATGCGATTGGGGTAACTCAAGATGGATTTAACTTCCTGAATGAGCTAGAGTGCATCTTGGTGTCCAACTCCCCTGTAAGACTCCTTGCCGTGTCTGCAGCATACACATGCCTCACACTTGGAAGTACCCATCTTTTTACTGGTCACCATATTCCCTAGCAAAAAGTCCATAGCCTTGACAGATGGGAAATCCAGGATCCTGGTCTCTGCTTTCTGGGAAATTGTCTGATAAGTGAGGGAGAAGCAAAGACAAAATTGTGCTGTTAGGGTGAAGAAGAGTCAGGGATTGTGGTCTTAAGCCTTGTAAAACAGGAAACACCAAAATGTATTTATTTGCTGTTTGCTGGCTCATGTTGAAAATACTTGAAGGTCTAGTGAAAGGCAAGGACAATAGCAACAGACCACGGGAATGTTTGTGATTTGAAGTTATCTTTCTGTACCTAAGCACTTCAGCCTAGTTAGCATAGACCCGTCTACACTTCAATTTGTTTTTCATTTCATCATAACTTAAATGGAGAGGAAGTGCAACATCCTAAATGCAAAGGAATATCCTCTTAAATGCTGTTAACACATCCCCTTCCCCTAGATGCACAGATAGGCACAGTCTTCTTTCTTCATCAATTGTTCTCTACTTGAGATTACTTGTCTTGCTTAATTTTTAAGTGCAGCTGAAGATGTACTGTTAGTAATCATTTTAATGAGTAATGTGAGTAAGCAGTTGAATCAAGGTATCAGAGATGAAATCCTAATTAAAATTGTATTTAGTTATGAAAAGTGAGAATTCTATAATTTATTTTCTATTAAGATGTTTATTGTTTCACTGAAAGCAATTATTTTGTGGTTCTAATCACAATATAAAAGCTGCACTGAAGTTACATTTCTGCAATCTTACTGTTCTCCTCCTGTGGATATCCACTATCCCCAAATTTAAAGGCCCCTTTAAAAAAGGCCAATACCAAAATGTTTGCATTAGTTTTCTTTATTCTTGAGATGTTTTTCACATCCATTGCAATGCTAGGCTACTATGCTGTTTAAGATATCTTTCTTGATTTATATTAGAGTAAATATTCTGGTAGGATTAAAAATTATGATGTATATTTAAAACCACTTTTTCTGAACTTTCTTAAGAAGAATGGAACTCTTTTCATTTGGGTTGCAGGTTTTAAATATCATGTGCGTGACTCTGTTCTTATGTTTGTGCTTACTCAAATGCAAGCACACAAATGACATGTCTACTTTTTGAAGATGTCCCTGCCCATGACAGGAGGATTGGACTAGATGACCTTTAAAGGTCTCTGCCAACCCAAAGTATTCTCTTGATTCTATAAATGTAAAGCAGGAGGTGCACACAGGAAGTTGTTTTGTGAATCCACAGTTACGGTCTACATATGCAATTTCATCAAAATATTGTAATGCAAATCTATCCTTTTGAAGACATGACTGCAACAGTCCTTGAGCTCCTGCTGTTCTATATGCTTTTTTTTGGTGGAGAAGAGAATACCCTAATAATTTTTTCTTCTGTCTACACTGGATAAGTTTGCTCTCAGGAGGGTAAGTGGTCCTTACAGAACCATGTGAGAGCCATCGACTTCCTTCAAGCACAGTGAACGAAGATGGGCCATCCACTAAGTCTAGGTTTTCAAAGCTCTTATGCACTCAAAATGGTATGCAGCCACACAAATCTGGCAGCAGGTCTCATATGTGCCTGTCAGGGAAGTAGCTATATTCAAGAGAAATACAGCAGATGTAGGATGTCAGCTATGTAAAATTACATATGAGTGTTTTTGAATTCCTCTGTGACCTTGAAAAATTGAATTGTGAAGAATCAAAATACGCTTCAATACTAAGTGTGAAGCCTCCCAGGTGAAAAATACAGTGATAGTGGCTGTTTCTATATTAACGTGGCAGATTTTTACCTCCTCCTTGTATTTGGACTTCAGCTTTAAGCATGAAAATTCTTTATCATGTCCTTTTAGATGAATCACAGGTCATAAGTACCTTGAAGTTGAATAGGTGGTTTCCAGACTGGAAATCAAGAGCTTGTGCTAAGTGCCTTTGCTCCTTTTACAGTGCCTGAGTTTAGGTGTATTACTACAGAATTCAAATCAATAATTACACTTTTAAGAAATTAGGGAACTGGTGATCTACTGCAGCTGTGTTTTAGAGGTCTTTTACATTGGATTGTCCTGTAATCTTGCACTCCTTAAATCTTAAGAATAGAGAAAGTTTTCCAGTGAGTTTGGGCAGAATTTAGGTGCTCAGCTGCTCAAATTAGCGCTTCTCTGGCTGTCTTTATGGGTGTTCCTCTACAGTCCTGGAGAAGTTTCAGTTAAGTCTGAATATGTGTCTTCTTTGGATCCTCCAATACTAGGCAGCAGCAGACCTGAGAGCTGACATGTAATTTTACATTTAGGTACTTAAAATCTTTACGAAATTCAATCCAAGAATTATTTTTCTTTTCCCATTTTCAGCATGTCATCACTTCCCATTTTATAATCGACATTCTACACTGTGATGATTTAACAATATATTCTCTTTTTTTCCTATAGACTTAACCGAACTGAAACTTTAATCTTTAAATTTGTGTATTATTTCTCTTTGAAACCATTAGCTCAGTGAGTAATCAGTTAAGTAAAATAATCTCAGGAGCAGATTTGTAAGAACTTTTTAACATGGAAAGTTAATCGCTGACTGTAGTCTCGAGCAGTTTCTGAAAGATGGCCTTACTTTCCTACTGACCCCAGAACTATGCAGCTTCTTTAACAAATAACAGATAGACTTAAAATGGTTTTGAAAGACAGTGAATTATGAAGCTCTGTTCTTCTATTCATAGACTCATTAAATACGACTGAAGAAGATGGAGACAGTGGTTTTCCTTTGCAGAAGCCATTCTGGTTTGTTCCTCCTTAGTAATAAATAGTGATGTGAATCCTACAGTTTTGCTCTACTTTGGTCAATTTGCTGTTTCTGAAATGCCTAGCAGCTCTGAAGTGACATGACTGACTCCATCCTTCATCTCTGTGCTTTTTTTTATAAAGACAGTCTTCTTCCAGCATCAGAATGTGTTTTTAACTGAGAATTTAAATACTTTTGTTAGGTTAACTGTGCCAGTACCAAGCAGATGAGAAATATCTGCAGGCCATACTGTCTAACACGCTATCTTTTAGTGTATTATCCTGTATCAATATCTCCTTCTTTTGACACCCAGCTATGTAATTTCCCCAGCTTTTCTTCAATATTCTCTTTTCCATTTTGCAGTTTTCATTTATTGCTTCTTTTATTTTCCTTAGGAATACAGACAATGTGAGTTGATTTCTTTCCCTTCATGTTTTCTCCTGATGGTGAAAGATTTTTTTATTTTCTGTTCTCTGTTTGCTTTTCAAAACTTTTATAACCTATTTCTCATCTAGGATTTTACTTACTCATAGAATAATTTATTCTCTGGTTTTCAGAGGGATGGATTTCTATTGTTTACATTTAAGTACAAGAAAAATTGTGATTTGGGACTATACCAGCTTGTCCAGATGTCATCTTTAGTCTTGTGTCATTTGACAAATATCATTGGTACTGCTTTTATTTTAATTTTTTAAATAATAATTCCATGTCTTAGTTTTCTAAACCCTGAAATCAAATGAAAAATTCCATTTTCTCCTATTCATGCTGCATGCTATTTTAGCTGTAATCTTCCACTTCTTTGCCTGCTAGCAAGCTGCTGGATCTACACAGGGGTGAAATTAAGTTTTTAAATAGATGCGCCAAACTGCTTATGTAGAAAGAAGATGTCTTGGAATCCTGTAAGTATGTTTAAACTTCTTATGTCAAATTTTCTCAGTAGTCACTTTAATTGCATATCTTTTAGTGACAGGGTGAAATTTTATAGACTGGTAAAGAGCTTTAATGATTCCATAAACATCAGAATGCAAAGACACAAGCATTCATTGCATATTTTGCAAAATGCAGACAATTTGACAGATCAATTTATAATAAACTTAAGGACCATGGCCATTTTCAGGGCAGAAGGACTTCCTGGAGAGGAAGGGACTTGGGGGCGGGATGTGCTCATTGTCTTGCTGAGGGGGACAGCAATCCTGCTTCTTGGAGCTAGTGCCACCAGCTGCAGCAGAGGAGCTGCTTCTGCACTTACTCTGTAATAAATGCATATGTTCTCCCGTGAGCTCATGCCTTTGCCATCATGCTAGGATGCTGCCTGCTGTGCTAATCCACCAGTAAAGAGACCCCAGGTCATGCAATAATATGTGCCTTTACCGTCTGCCAGTACCCCCAGGACTGGCTATTAATTTTCAAGTCGTTGAATTTTCACTTAATGTACTGCAGCTCTCTGAAGCATGGTGAGTTTTTTAACCATTACAGCAGCTGTAAGCTGTATATATAAAATAATAAACAGATGATGTGTTAAGAAGACAAAACACTGCCTTTCATCGGAATAACCACTGGATGGGGGATTATTTACATTTCTGTGCAGTGACAAGTTGACTCGAAGAAGGATGATGATGATGGCTACAAAAAGGTTTGTCCCTTACACGGAGAACTCGGTGAACAGGTTACTCCAGAAGTGCCCTACAGAGAGCTGAGAGCAAGGGCATCTCCGGGGGCAGCGATTTGGGCTGGTGGCAGCCTGAAGCCGAGAGAACAAACACGCGTTGTCTAAGCGCCGGTCCCGCCGGGACGTGCCCACCCGTCCCCGCGGCCGGTCCAAGGCTGCGAGCGCGGAGCCTCCGCTCTCCGCCACCGCGTGCTTCGCCTGCCCCGGCTTGGGGCCGTGTGTGTGTGGGGTTGCTGTGGGGCATGTCTGGCTCCTTTCCTGCCTACGCCTCCTGAGAGAGACAGCAGGAGGGAGCAGTCGAGAGGAGACAAGAAAGGAAAAAAGAATTAAAAACCCCCATACCCTCGCGTTTTGCATGCCCTGGCGCATTTCACACGCAGCACCGCGCATCGTCCGCTTCCCGCCCGTCCCCTCCCGCGGCGCTCCGCGGCCGCGCAGAGCCGCCTGCAGCCGCCGAGCCTGCGCCGCTCGCGTCTCGGGGGCGCGGAATTCCCGCGGCTGCCCTTGCGCGTCCAGCATGCCGCCTGCCTCCAGCACGGCTTCAGGGACTGCGGCTGCAGGCGTGTGCTCCCTCTCCTGGGGACGAACGAGGGGATGGCGAATGCCCCCTTTCCCGCGGCTGGGGCCGCTCTCCCGAAAATCTCGATCGTGCGGACGTAGAGCCGCGCAGTCCCCGCGGGTGTCCGCGTACATCCCCCGGCGCTTCTGCTCCCGGCTGCAGGTCTCCGCTTGGCAAGGCGGACCGGCTGCTTCTCGGAGAGCCGCCCTCTGAGTAGCTTCAAAAATAGAAAAGATTTTAATGTATATGTATAGCTTTAAACATATATTTAACGTTTTATATATTCTGCCTATTTATACGTATATGTATATATAAGGTCTAATTCATCTCCCTCTTTGGCGAAAATACCAAATCAATGCCACCCTGTCTCCCAAGCATGTTTCCCTTCTAGTAAAGGAGGCTCCACCTCTGCTAGGGACTGATTCGCCCAGCAGTTTTTAGGATAATTTATGAAACAACCTGATGAGCCTATTGGGCGAGTAGCGCGGTCCTTGCAGAGTGGGTTCCTACCTGTTTGGGTGTCTTATTTTATTTTTTTTCCCCCCCTTCCCCTCCCCTCCCTCTGCCTGCCGTGTGCCGGGGGGTGGTGGGATTGGTAGGGTCGCTATTCCCCAGCCTCTCCGGAGGAAACTCGGGCAAGGGAGAGCGCCTTCACGCCCATGGATGCATGGGGGGGCCCCGCGTCCCGCTGGATCGGCCGCCGCGGGGCCCGACTGCTGCTGCTGCTGCTGACCGTGCGGCTGGGGAGCGGGTGAGTACGGCGGGGACCCCGCACCTGCCCCCGCCGGCACTCGGCTACCTGCGCATCGTGCCCCAAGCTGAGCTCGGGGCTCCGGGCGGGGGC
>VZRL01005959.1:515681-531930 GCA_013397895.1 Origma solitaria
GGGCGGCTGCGGCGGGAGCCGGCACCGGCAAAGTAAAACTTCAGCCGCATTCCCACTTGTTCGCTGGGCGGGTTGGCGAGTCCGGGCTCGGCTCGGTGCTGGGAAGAGCTCGTCCCCCCGCGCTGGGGGCGGCCCGGCGGCCGGAGCTGCCCGGCTCTGGTGCCGCCCGTCCCCGCCGGCGGCTGCGGCGAGAGGGGGCAGGAGCGCGGCTGGCGCTGCCGCTCCTGCAGCTGCCGGTGCGGGGGCACCCATCGCGGCACCGGGACCTGTGCGCGGTGCGGGGGCTTCCCGCACGGCTCCCTATCCTGCAGCTGCCGGTGCGGGGGCTCCCATCGCGGCACTGGGACCTGTGCGCGGTGCGCGGTGCGGGGGCCTCCCTCACGGCTCCCGCTCCTGCCGCTGCAGCTCTCGGGAGGGCCGGCGGGCTCACGCGTGGGATGGAGCAGGGCAGCTGCTCAAGTCCCAGAAGTTGGAAACGTGCATTTTAAAGGAGAGCTAGAAAATTGGGCTGAAGGGCTCTGAAGAAACAACAGTTTGGTACAGCTGTGTATATGTGTTATTAGTACCCATAACAACGAAATGCAATGTGATAATTCAACTCCATTAATAAAGCAGAGCTAATGTGGTCCATTCCACAGGTTACACTCATAAAAAACACAAAGCAGCACTGGAAGGGTCTTTGACTGTTGCTCAGTGTTTCTTTCTTTCTAATGAAGGACCAAATTATCATTCTAGAGGATATAAAAACACGTAGTGTAAAGGCTGGTAAAAAATATAAAAGAAAGGGGAAAAAATCTATTAAACATTTTTTAAAGTCTATCATACTCTAGACCCCTTTGCCACTCTGAGTGATTTATCAGTCTGTGTGAGGTATGTTGATCTCATCTCTCATCTTCAGAAGGCTGCTGTGTTAGCCTAGTCAGAAACATCACTGATTATACTTTTCTTAACCTGTGTCTTTTAAAACCTTGATAAATTACGGAAATATTTTTCAAAGGCATTGATGAAAATTATACCAGTGCAGCTGTGCATCTTCAGAATTTTTCTTAATGATCACAGTGTACCTCAGGTGTGAAAGAAATTATCAGGTGGTTTGAGAGAAAAGAATATGCATGCTAATTTTTCAGTTCAAAGACTTAGTTACAAAGGAGGAGGACTAGCTAAAAAAATAATTTATTTTGCTTTGTTTGTGAAATTGTGGTTGGGATTATAAAACTAGGTGTAGTTTATTATGTATGCATCTCATTAACATTACCATTTATAAATAAGTTGGTAAGAAATCTTCAGTGAAAAAAGAGGTAACTTACATGCATTATTTTGTTCTGTGTTCCAGGATATCTCAGATGAAATAGAACCTTTGGTATAAATATCCATGTATTTGAATAAACTATTCTCAACCTTGACTTTTTTCAGAGGCTACATGGAAAAATGGTGATTGAAAGATTTGAAAGACTCCCTGCCCCTCCTCCCCCTGTAAAAAAAAATTTTTTTAAGTGACCTCAAATGGTCTTGTTTTGCACATCATGATTCTCCAGTATGTAATGCATTGCAGTTCAGGGGTGTTTGTGGAGAGCTCAGAACCTCTGGTGCTCTTTAACAGTCTGCCACAAAGTAGGATGGAAATACTATTTTTCTGCTTCTTTGGGTGCCTCTCTGTAGTTTCAGCCCAAGATTTTCCTTACAGATCAAACTAAAACACAGGAGTAACACTTTTCTCAAGAATAGACCAGGTTGCACCACTTCTGCCTGTTTTTCTAAAACTATCTTGCAGAAGCCTTTCTGCCTTTTCAACACACTTTTAAAAGGATGCAAATTGTATCACTTTCAGTATGCATTTATACACAAAACTACTTTGTGCTGAGTATGAGTAAATTTTCTTCAGCTGTGACAAATGGAGTTAAATCCTAAGCAAGGGCCTTGGAAGTTGAGCAGAATCAAGAGTTTATTCTTTTAAGGTACCGCCACAAAAGCTGTTGCGTGGCATTACACCAAACTTCCCACATCAAAGCATGGGAACTCTGTCCCATAACGCAGTTGTTTACCCCCAATTCTTCACCTTCAGCACTAATAGATCAGAATGGACAAAGCACTTGATGTAATTTCATGAGTCACTATTTTGAAGTACTACTTTTGTCTATAGCAGACATCTCTTCTGTAGCAGAAATTGGGCTGTGAGCCTTTCTACAATGTGTGTGCAGGGGAAGAGTACTTACCCAGCAGTCACTTCAGTCCTAAATGTTTGGCAAGCCCATTATTCTTGTTAAATTCAAATAAACAGATAATTGATAGGCAGAGCAGAAGAACTGACAATATAATTAATATTATTTCCTTAGTTCCAACCATACAGGTGCACCATAACTGTAACATTTCTTCTAATTTATACTTCTTTAAATGGTATGTGCTGGTCAGCATGCCTAAAAGCATGTTATAAGCTTAACTTAATTTTGACCATATCTTCCCTTTAGCTTTGTAATCTGATGTTCTAAGCACAATTATAAATGCTCTGTTGAAATGTAACTGTCAGCAGGTACAAATGTCAACTAATATTTTCTTTTTCATTTCAAAGTATCTGTTAGAAAAGTATATAATACAGCCTACGTTGTCTTCTCATATAAATTCCTGGATCAGAGTTAAGCCTGTCATAACAATGTTGGTTTCTTAGTGCTTGATAATAGTGATTTACTGCTTCATTTGAACATCTGTGATGTTTATTCATTATTATCCTCACACTTATGTGCTTTGTTCGTGATGTGACAGTGAAAAACTTGTTATTCAGCAGTCACAATGGTTTAAAATACATTTTATTTTGTTAAAAGTTTGTTAATATTTTCTTTTGTTAGTATAAAGTTTAAAGAGACATAAATATTGAGAAATACTTATATTCTTTGCACATAATCTTCTTACAATGGTTTCAAGAAAACCTTCAAACTATGTCAATCCGTTAAAAAAATAAAAAGGCTCTCAGCAGATTTTACCAAATTTTCATTTACTTTTAACTTTCTGTTTGTTAAATATGCCTGATGCTAAAAAAAGCACCTGTGCTACCAATTCAAGCCTTTCTGAGCCAGACAGAAAAGATGACAGGTGAGCATTTGTTGACCTTGTTCAAGTTCTTTTTCTGAATAAATAAGTCAGTCCACAGAGCAGATTACAAGCAGATTGGGGGAATAGATGTTTTTCTTTGAATTGTGTTACTCTGGGTAAAATAGAACACCTAGTAGGTAGGACCACTTTATTGGAGTAGGTATATACGCTGTTTGAAAGTGAGTTGCTTTGGTTTGGGCTATCATATATATGAACTAAAAGAGTCATGTAGGTGGAACTCACTGGAAACTGAAGGTGAGCATCTCAAACCCCATTTCTGTAGTACCATCTGTGATAGAAGAGTAGTAGCACTTTTTGAATTACCTGCATAACTCTTTCTTGCACTGCATACTAAATTGGTCATGTGCTTGAGTAAAATAACGATATCATAACTTATTTGGTAAAGAGCAGCAGAGACAAGTGCTAATTATAAATTACTGTAACACACTGACAGGAATCTTTCAAAGGCTGGTGGATGACAATGACACTAACTTTTATTTCTTAACAATTTCCCTGAATAGTAATAATTTGTACAGAGTAATTCAGATGCAATTAAATTAATCTGAAGATGACACAGAAGTCCTGATTTTGAATTTTTGCACATGCAAACATTTTTAAAGACTGAAAATAGTGTGGAGATTTCAGTGGCCTACAGGCCTATGTAAAAACTTGATTCTATATATTTAAACTTGAAACGGTAAATCATGCAGCAAGACTGAGCTAATAGAGGTAACTAGAGAGACTAGGAAGGTCATCAGGAGTTCATGAGAACAGAACTTATTTCAAAGAAGAGGGCAATTTCTATGATATGAATATGATGGAAAGAAATAGCTTCTAAAATATACTTTAATTGGTAATGCTCCAGTCAGTAGGATCTGTTGAGATAATCCACTCTTATATAACAATATATAAAAGGCTAAATGAAATTGGAGAATTTTCGCTGGCTTCTGTATCAGGTTTGCTCCTTCAGTTTAACTAAGTCCCTGCATACAGACTTGACAAGGAGGAATCCGACGAAGTACTATACAGTATTTCAAGTCTGAGGTTTCCCTGGCTTCCAGCCAGTGGATCTCCCGTTTTCTTCTGCTAGCACTGTTTTTTTCCCCAGTGTAACCTCCTACACCTGGCTCAGCCACTGGATCCCGTGTCCAATCTCTTTGTGGGGAAATCTAGATCTTGGTTAATACTTCTGGTTCCGCAGGGTAGCCTCAAGGTGTAGACCAATGGCTGCAGCTGTTCTTCAGGAATTTAGTGTAGTCTGCATCCGTCTGCTCTTCAAGAAGGAAGACAGTTACCAAAGCTCTTCCTTGTTCTGACGGCCTCTGCCGAGTTTTGCCTTGACAAGAACTCAGAGCATCTCAAGTGAATCCTGAAAATTCTTAAAGAAATTAGCATTTTAGTCAGAAAATGTCCTGGTGCCTTTCTCTTTCCAGCCTAGTCTTTCATTATGTGTGTCATAATGTCCTTGCCTCTGGATGGCAGGAAGCTCCGGTGTGGTTAAATTCCAAGCAGCTGTTGCTGGATGAATGATCTAGTCCAAAATGAAAGTTCTATACAAATGTGTCACAATTGGCACCACTCTATGCAGAGTGGAAATTTCCATTGAACGAACCAATACTACCATCATACGAACTACTCCTTGAAGAAAATCCCTGGCATACATAGTTTAAGAGAAAACTTGATAGCTGCTTACATTTTCCTCTCAGGTAAGTACACTGAGATACTTACATTTCTTCAGAAAATATTTAATTATTTGCTTCACCACTTTTAAACCTTTTCCATTTTTTCTCTGAATAAGAGGCACTCACAGAATATTGCTTCACTACTACTACTTCATAGTGCTCAGATACTCTCTTACAAGATTATCTCCAATACTGTTTAGGCATAACTCATATTCTTTTTGCTTTCTGCCTTGGTTCTCAAGTCCTTTTCTGTGTCTCTGCATTTATATATAGCAAGGTGTGAATGGATAATTCTGTGTTTCTAAATTTCTATGTAGTAATTTTTTTGTTTTCTGGAAGACAGACAGACATAGTGAATAGGAAAAATCTGAGGTAGAATGAGATACAGCCCCTTTGGACTAAATTGATTGATGTCTCAAATAGATTGGTAGTCCTTTCCTTTAACAGAGTTTTCTTCTTGTTTAAGGCAGTGTACCATGAGGAATTAAGTAATATTACTGGTAGTAATGTAGTATTATTGCTCAATTTTTCTTTCTGAATAAAGTTCAACTGGATGGAATTTATATTAGTAAAATATTGTACCATCAAGTGTTAATTTAGGTGGTTAACCATCAATATAAGTCATGACAATTTTTTTATTTCATTGTCCAATGTTAAATTTGCATGACAGAAGAAATTATGTAGATGTTTTTAAAAATAAAGTGCCCTCTCTTTTTTCTCTGGAGGAGAACAGTTCTTGATCTCACCACCATACAGCCATTGAATATGCATCGGGTTGTGTCAGACCTGCTGCAGGTGAGCTATGAACCTGTACCTTAGATTCTTGCTTTGCCAGTTAGGGCCATCCAGCTGATGGCTTGTGGGTTGTGTCCAGCAGGGAACAACTCTGACTACCGTAAATTTCAGTCACCATCTAACAAGGGGCGTAATATTCCTGGTTTTTAAAGACATGTATTACATTTAATACATAATAAATTACACCAGAGAAGACATAATTTTGCTCATAGAGACAACAAGCTTTTGATTACATGGTTTAGGTATTTCCATTAGTCCTTACAGAGTATATTCACCCTTTTATACAATTATTCATTAACTTAATTGACCTTTGGATTAGTCCATAATTCCTTAATGACTGTTACACTAAAATTTCAGTAGAACCCATTCACTGTATTTCTCTTGGGGGCATGTAGTCATTGCCTATTCATTGTAGATATATGGCTTTTTCTGTGATTTCAAGCCAGATTTACCTATATGCCACAATTACAGTGTGCAATTCAATGCAAGTCTCTGGTTCTGTTGCTGCATCAGTCTACACATATTTCTTTTCCTCCTGTGGGAGGAGGCTGGTACCTACTCGCACATGTACCAGAATTTGGAGCTATTTCAGATAAGCGTGTATTTGTGAAGGGTTGTAGTAGATCTTCTTACCTGAAGATTTTGCAGGAAATATGTGATGAATTGTGTTAGAAGGAATGTTCATATGGATATGTTGAAATACCATCAGCTTAAATGATTGAAAATGCCTTATAAAGGAGTGCTCATTTGATATATCCATTGAGATGCTGGTGATATTTTAAGTTAGAAAGTTGACTTTGCAATTTGGTGATTTTTATAGTTAGTGTGGGATGGCATTTAATTAGGTTAACCGCTTTTTACTGAGGTTGTGATTCTCAGCATTCATTTATCATGGGTTTGTTTTAAGTCTAGTTTCACTACGGAAAGTGCATCTTGGATCGAGGCACTTGGCCCATCAACAGTATATCTGTGCATTTTGAACTTGATGACAATTAACCTTTCATCAGTCAAGTGTAGATAGAGATCTACAGTCTCTTGAATCTCACATGGATTTATGCGTGGCTGTCTTTGTGTGATGATCAGTCTGAAACTCCCAAGAGATCTGGTCCTGCCATTTTTAGTACAAGTTTCGCATATCGAGAGAGGATATCAACACTGCCCTTCCTTAGCATTTTTGGGATATTTTGGCCTTTATTTAACACCATTTATCCCTCTTCATTCATATCTACTTAGGTTCTGTAATTTGCTATGGTTATCCTCTTCCATTCAAGTCTTCATTTGTACCCTGCTGTTTGGTCTGGATGAACAGCGGACTATGGCTGTTTACATTTTAATTAGTTGTTTACATGTTATAGCCAAAACCTCCAAAGAAGGTAAAACTTACCAACCAAGAAAATAAGATTGCACCTCAAGTCCTGTGTTCAGTTCTGGGCCACTCACTACGAGAAAGACATTGAGGTGCTGGAGTGTGTCCAAAGAAGGGCAACAGAGCTGGTGAGGGGTCTAGAGGTTTAGTCCTTTGGAGAGTGGCTGAGGGAGCTGGGGGTGTTTAGCCTGGAAATAAGGAGGCTCACAGGTGACCTTATCACTGTCTACAACCACCTGGAAGGAGGTTGTGAAGGTGGAGGTTAACCCCTTCTCTCAGGCAACTAGAGACAGGACAAGAGGAAATGGCCTCAAACTATGCCAGGGGAGGTTCAGGTTGGACATGAAGGTGAATTTGTTTCCAGAAAGGATTGTTAAGCTTTGGAAGGGGACGGCCAGGGTGGTGATGGAATCACCATCCCTGGGGTTGTTTAGGAAAGAACTGTATGTGGCACTCGGTGCCAAGGTCTGGTTGACAAGGTGGTGATCAGTCAAAAGTTGAATTTGATGACCTCAGAGGTCTTTTCCAAACTAAACGAGTCTCTGATTCTGTGAAAACAGATCATACATGTTCTGCAAATTTGTAATCAGAATGTGGAATAATTGCTGCAAAGAAAGAGAAGTGTATCCTATTTTCTTCTTTGTCTGGGGTGGAATGAGAACTGCTCAGAACATCAGGAATAATTATATTAGCATAATTTTTCCTGAAGACAATTTTTTTCCCATCTTGAAAGATTGTTTTTTTAGCAAGTTCTTATGTTTTCAGGCAGGGCTGTTGTTCAGAGGAAGCAGGAGATGCTAGGGTAATGGGTTGAGAGGAACATGATAAAATTCACCAAGGATGAGTGCTTAAGTCCTGCACCTGAGTGGCAAGCCTCCTCTGCAGGACTGGAGCTAGCTGGCTGGGGATCAGCTTCTCCAAAAGGACCTGGAGAGCATGGCACCTTGGCAGCAGAGAAGGCCAGCAGCTTCCTGGGCTGTGGGACCAGGTGCATATTCAGGAGGTTGAAGAAAGTGTTTGTCTCCCTCTGCTCAACACTTGTGAAACCTCATCCAGATACTGCGTCCAGTTTTGGGTTCAAACTGGGAGGAGCTCAAGAGAAGGCTGCCAAGCTGGTCAAGCAGGAGCACCTGCCCTGTGAGGCAAGGGCTGATCTGACTGGTTTGTTACTGCCGTTTGTTGGGGGGATCCAACATCAGTCCCCATCTCTCACAGGGAGGTGATAAAGAAAAGAGAGGTTGGCACTTCCTGGTGGTGTATGCTAAGAGAATGATAAACAGTGTTGATGAATTGCAACAGGGAAATCTCCACTAGATATAAAGAAAAAAATTGTTAGGAGGATAACTGAACAGTGGAACAAGATGTCCAGTGAAATTTTGGGATGTCTGTCCATGGAATTTTCAAAGACCTGGCTGGATTAGGCAAGCACCCTGGTCTGAATTTAGTTTTGGCCCTTTTTTGACTAGAAGTAATCTTCCCAAGATCCCTTCTAACTTTTCTGTGGAAAATAATAATGTCTCTGGAAAATTACAGAAATCAGCTTGTATTTTTTGTTTTGCTTTGTTTTGTTACTTGTGCAAAATCCTTGCTCTCTATTGTGTAGCACAAAAAAGGGGGAGTGTAGAAACAGGTAGTTGTCTCCGTCAGGTCTACAAAACTGTGAAGAATTTTTTTTGTCATCACATATAGAGGTAAAGAGATGGTCAAAGTAGGATTGCTATACTAATCAAGCTGAATATATCTGAGAATCCAGCAGCTCTGAACTGGTGCAAAGAACTACCTGTACTTGGCTAGACAGATGTGAGAAAAATAGTCACTTGGTTTCAGGACTGGGGCTTGATAGGAGAAGAGGCAGCAGTTATACTGGGCTGACCATATCAGTGTTTGGATGGACTTTCAAGGGGAGAAGATAAACTTTGTATTATGTGAGAAGACTGATGGAAAAAGAATATCTGCAATGCTTTGAGTCCTTATGACAATTTTTTGAGATTTGTAAAATCCATTTGAATTAATAACATTTGACCTGTATAATTTCAATAGTATGCAGCATTATGTGAAAATTGACTTGAGGGAGAACAATTTGCGTCTATCTCAGAACAAAATTGTTCTTCTGGAAGATATAATAATAATACCTGTTGTTCTTAATATTAAAAATCCACATTTCTAGAAATATTCTTTGCAGTCAGATTGTGCCTTTATCAAGTGTTCAGAGTTAAGTCTGGTTGTATTGTTCAGTAATTTTGGGTTAGTTTTTAGTGTATAAGTATCACAAAGATGTTGAAGATTTTATGAGAAATGTGATAATGCTTTTAAGTGAAGTTCTTGCTGGGATTAAAATTAATTGGACTGAAGTTACTGTGTGTTGTAGAAAATGTTTCATATCTTTCAGAGATGTACTTCAAAGATGTAGTGACTCACCTGATGCTTGTGATATGTATTAAGATATCACAAGTTTGATAGTCTAAACACTCAGAGACATACGCAACACTTTTTGTTACAGGGAGTGAACAGCAGAGGTGCCTATTTTTATTCTGTTAGTGCTATATTTGTTCTTTTTTTTTTGCAACAACTCTTTACTTATTTAATTCCAAGTGAACTTCCCTATGTACCTTATACTTCTAAACTAGTGTTCCTGATATTTCTGTGTAGGAATTCCTAACATGTTTGACACACTTTTCCCTGATAATTAAGGTTCAAATGAATCCCTTCAGTAAAAACTAAGGGAAAAGAAGGGAAAGAAGAAGGGCAGGAAATTATAAATAGCCAGACAAATATGAAATAAGACAAAGAGCACAGGACGGTATGTGCATCCAGAAGAGGAATCAACCTAACAGTATGGGGTAGGTATACTGGAAAAAAGAGAGAGGGAATAAGTAAAATATATTTCAGTGGGAGAGAGAAATACATTTTGGCACACAAAAGAATATGCCAAAGTCTGGCAATGCAGAAAGGGTGGGAAATTGATGAAAACATCAGAGAAGGAATGGATGGGGGGAAAAGAGATTTTTGTCAAGAGAATGTCTAAACCAGTTTTGGAAGGGTAAAGATGAAGGAATACAACATCAGTGACTCTATATCCCACAGGATTAAGAAGGGCAAGTAATGCTTTTTGGAGACATATTTCCAGCAGCTGTATTTCTTTGCTTGCAGTTACATTTATTTTCCCAGAAATTTTCTGCAACACATAAAGCATATCAGTGAAGACGCTGATGATGAAACGCAAGAGTTCACTTCCACAGAAATGTAATAGAACTGATGAGTATGAAGTCAGCCAGCAAGTCTGAAAGATAAATCTTGAGAGATGTTTAAACCATTCACTACTGACAGCTAGCAGTGATAGTGAGCTTTTGAGAAAGTCTTTTGTAGAAAAGTGAAATTGAGTTCTGTTTCAGCAGTCATGACTATGTGGTCCTGCTTATTTTTGCTACTAAAAAGTAGTATTGGCATATGTGCAAGAGCCGCAGTAGTTTCTTAGCTTCTAAAGATATTACAAGTCTACCTGAAGCACTTGTTTCACCTTAAGATGTTCAAGAAAATATGCAAATACGGAATTTAAATTGCTGACATGAGAGTAATTACTCATTCTTTCCATGTTGAAGTTGCATTTTTCTCCCTGTTTAAGGACCTTTGCTCTGTTACAGACATTTCTTAAACTTATCATCCTTCAGATTTTCATCTATACCTGGTCCTATGCCTTGGCCATTCACATGACACATGCCTGAGTACTTATATTTCTGTCTTCTGAACTGGAATCATCACCAGCCTCTGTACAAATGTCTGGCTCTGGACACTGGGGTGTCAGTGACCATATTTTGATTTTCAGCAATGCTTTACGTCTTTTTTCATGTGTGGAGTTTGGCTAGGTCAGATGAGCTCTGACCTCTCATTGCTGGGGCCTTCAAATATACTTCTTTACCACATACCTGCATATAATATTTGGTGTTCTGGAGCAAGCTAGTATCTGGTTAGATGTTCTGTTGGAAAACTTCCCTGGGAAGAAACATTACCATTTTTCTGAAAGTTGAGAGAAATAGTTTGGTTTGGTGGGGTTTTTTTGTTTGTTTGTTTTAGTTTGTTTTTTTTGTTTTGTTTTGTTTGGTTTGGTTTTTTCTTCTTTTCTTTTTTTAAGGAATAGAAAATAAAGGTTAAATTGTATTATAGTTAGACAAAGGACACATCCTGGGGAGCACAGCCAGTGAATAACAGCTGGCTTATTTCATCATTTAGGTAAGTGTCACTCTGCCCTATGCCAGTATTGGTAAACCTCCTGAAGCAACTGAAGATCCTCAGCTAAATGAAGTGACACAATTAGTCTTACTGTTTTCATTCACATAGGTAAGGCAAAAAGGAAAAAGCATATTCATTTCAGCTCTTCCAGCATAGAAATTATGTGAAACGCTGACTTTCCTCCTTATTTATTTATTAAATAATCATCAGAGTATTCCTTGTATGGAAGGATCACTATTGCCAAATAGACAAGGCCACTGTAGAGGCTGTCTAAACCTCATGGATACCAAGGGCTCAATTGAGTTGCCTGTGCACAGACTTGAGCCATCAGCGGAGATAACTCAGGTTCCCTGCCAAGTCTCTGCTTTTCCAGAGGTCTACAGGTTCCCCAGAAACCAGCCGATCTTGGAAGACTGGATACCGTTTTGTGTGTTGGATGGGAATAGGAGCCCAGGAATGGACAACTAACAATGCTTAACCATGCTTAAGTGCTCCCGCTTATGCTATACATGTACTTCTACATGTAATACTTTGACATGCATGATGCAGATAGCAGTCAACACTTCCACTATATCAATTTTTTTCCAGTTCGTTACATAACTTGACAGATGTTAATTTCAAATCAAAGCTCACTTGGTTGATTTTTCTCATATTTAAAGGAGAACAAAAAACCATGATATTAATGTCTGAAGATGAGCATGTTGCCTGATGTTGAAAAGACTTATTTAGTCCTTAGTCAGTTGTGCCCAGGGATTTATTAGTCATGGTAATGTCTCCAATTAGCTGAAGGACAGAGAGCATAATGGGGGCACTTTTTGCCTAATTGCCATTAGCTGTGTACATGCAGTTTACTGTTGAGTTTATGAGGCTAGCTGATGTGTTACAACAACAAGCGTCTTAAGAAGTGAGGTCTCTTTCCTATTTATAAAGTCCTTAAAACCAGAATTAGCACCTGCAGTAATAGATGTAAAGTACTACTGTTCCATGGAACAGAAATATTGTAATGTTTGATGATGTATTTTTGTTCTAAATCATAGTCTCTCCACATATTCTTAAAAAGACCTAGTGAGTGAACCTTGCTGGAACAAATAAATTTTACAGTAAATGGAGACAGGAGCAATTATTATGTTCTGTGTATAGTGAAATAACCTTTAGATGAACTTGGAAAGGAAAAGAATTCCTCTTTAATTAAGTTTGCCTTTCTTCCTGGGGTTGTGAAAGACATGGGAAAGTGCTACTGTTAAACTAGGAGCGGAGTTAATTGACATTAATCTTCATAGGTTTCTTAGATTTATTTTAATGGCAAAGAAGTAAAAAGGTTCTCAGCCCAAGTTAACTGTCACTAAATAATTGAATAGGATACCTGAATTTAACATTTTATTTTCTGTTTTGGAATGAAATTTGCTGCATTCTGTCTTTCCTTCTATCCCATTCCAAGCCCCGGAAAAAATGCTGGAGATACACAGAAACTTGGTAAAAGATTAACAGTTTTGACACATCTTTCTTGTTTTCTAAAGTGGGTGTTTCTTTATAGAACATGCTCTAGCAAGCTTGATTAGGTCCCGATAACACCATCTCAACTGATCCTGCTGACTGTGTATATCTGAAGGGATTCCTCTCTTTAAAAGCGACTAATTCAAATCTGTTTAGCATGACAAAGATTGGTAATTCAGATTCTTATAAATGGATATGTACACAGTGCCTGTCCTGTGCCTTCATGTGACTGGGTGCTCTTTTGAGGAAGCTTTGTGCAATTCCCCCAAAACCAACTGGATTGACAATTCAAGTTGGCAAGTGGCATGCTCTGCTTTACTGGAGGGTGTACAAAAGACTTACTGTATATCCTGGTCACTTCCTTCTTCGGTCCAGCATCATTCCTTCTTACAACAGTCTTGTTGCTGTACATCATTGGCTGTGGTTTAGGAATCAAAACTGTAAACTGGGTGCCATCAGCATTTCAGTGATACTATAGTCTTTGTTACACACTTGGTGATCTTGGGCACATTTCAAAGAAGAGTTAAAAAGATGGTATTTTGGTAGTGAGATGGGCTAATCTCAGCCAATCACCTCTGAAAAGACCAGTAGGATAGGAATAGAGTAAGAACAGCAGTTTTCACAATGTACTACAGCAATAATTCAGGTCCTCCACATTTGGTTATGTTATTATCTGATTCTTGTCTATTGCTTTGCAGGTTTAGCAAATGGACTAGTCAGTCACAAGCTCTTGTTGGCCTTGTGTACTAGTATGGAAGTCGACTGTATTTCTTTTCCAACAGTTGGCACTTCAGTGTAAAATATTTTCTAGCTAAAATCAGATAGTTCCATGTACATAGTCAGAAATGTGCATTTTAAACCAAGATTTTCAGACGCTAAGTAAAGAAATGTTACCTCTAATAAAAGTGTGTTCTTAAACAGATTTATTTACTAGTGTCTGGAAAATCACTCAGATGTTGGGATGGAATTTTTGCCTTTCCCCCTGGATTTGCTTAAATAGCTTTCTTTAAGCTGTCAGTGTGTACCTCTTTGTAGTTCAGAATTTTAAAATTGGAAGAGGACTAGAGCTCCTCCAATCAAATAAGGCAGAATGTGAAAATTTGAAATGTATTTGCATTTGCATTTTTTTGTTCTTATTAATTTAAAGTTTAAATATATTAAATAGTAGAAAAGAGAAAGCAGAGATCAGGTTACTCTGAGAGGTTGTGCAGCTTCCATTCTTGGCTGTCTGCAAAACCCAACCTGATCAAGCCATGAGCAACCCTCAGTGACCTCAGAGCAAGCCCTGCTTTGAGCAGGTGGCTGGTCTAGAGAGACCTCTCATGGTCTCTTTGCCACGTGACTTGTCCTGTGAATCTATAAATAAAATTAAGGACTCTTTGAAATGTCAAGATATTCAAGTGGCTATGAGTGGAGGTGTTGTGGTTGTAAATCCTGTTGGGTTTAGGTGGTGATGGCATGACCTCTTGTACTTTCCATTTTGGCTAACTCTCTGCTGTTCTTAATAGCATTGTGGAAAAAACATTAAAGCAGAACAAAATAGTGTCATGATCACTTCAAATTCTCTGCAAATAACTGAGCTGATCCAGAGAGTCAGGTGCCCTGTATCTGTAAGGAGTTCTGTTGGTTTCACTGTACTTTCTGCTGTTTATGGGAGAAAGAAGGTCAGTTTTGTGGTGGTTATGTCTCTTTCCTTAGAGAGCTACTTATAAATTAACTTTTAACTCCTCATCATCTTAATGCCTCTGGGAAAAGGCTGGGATTGCCTCTGCACTCTGAGCAACTACAAGCTAATTTATAAAGTAATTAGATGCCAAAAAGTGCAAGCAGACCATAAATAGATATATTTTTAAAAAAAGCTGTGTGGCAACAAAACATGAAAGAGATGGCAACAGGTAGCTTTGAGGGGAAACGACTACATTTACAAAACTTAGCTTCCTACTTTGAATGCTCCCATTAGTAGGATCCTGCTAATGGGAAATGTTAAATATTTAATATCTGACATTTCTCTAATGTCTATGTAGTGCAGTAAAGATTAAGTATTTTATGGTGCATTTCAATTTAAAAGAATGAAAGCACTTTTCAGACTGTTACGGGGAAGCTGTCAGTGAACCTTGTATTTAGACTGCATATTACTTTCAGCTATAATAGACTCTTTCAACTTGTTTGCAGCAAGCTAGGTATGAAAGCCCTGATATCTGAACAGTGCCTTTTGTTCGGCCTCTGGGAACCTATTGAGCTGTGGCAAGGTTACTGTTGCACTTCCCAAATTAAGCAGGCATGCCAAAACCACCGAGCAATTTCCACAGCCCTGACAGTTTTGATTTTCAGTGAGGCTTGCTAGTGTCATCCAAGAGGTGATGCAAGGCCTTGCTATTACAGACTGGTTTGAGACATTCCCACAAATGGCTGCAATAGAAGCCAGGCATGCCTACTCTCACTCTGTCCTTTCCTGATTTTTTCTGTCCTTTCTTCACTTGGAACCTACTGGTGGTCTCCATTCCTGTAGTAAATTTGCTGAAAAATTCCACCTTTGGTTTTGAGGGCAGCATATGTTTGTGTAATTTAGAAGTGCTTAAATCCTTTTTCAATATTTTTTGTTTTGGTGTACAATGCAAATTGACACAAGGATAGAAATTTAATTCCATTCTTTTACTGGGATATTGTACTTAGGTTAACATTGGATCTGATTTATAGGGTTGCATATTTTCTGTGATTGCTAGCCAGTGCCCATTTGTGAAGGTAGGTTGTGCACTTTGCTTGATCTCAAGCCCATAGCACTTCCTTGAAATAAACTGGATGAGTAATACAGATTGCAGTTTTTAGCACTGGAGGAATACTGGAGTCCATACCCATCTGATTGAAATGGAAAGAAAACTACTTCCAGGCATTCTTTGACCTTTTGGTGATATCTGAGTGAATCTGCAGATGCAACCAAAGTATTGCAATTTTTTAAAAAAAGATTTAGTTATTAGCTTTCTATTCCTGCCCATCTAATTAAAATTTAGGTAATAAATGAATGTGTAATTATTTTACTTGTACATTTGTTTCATCTTGATAAAATGGTCTTAAAGCTAACAAATGGTCTTAAAATGGTGTACCATTCCTTTCAGTTAACTATACCATATATACGTGGAGATACATAATTAACATATGTCTGCAGTTTCTGCTAATGTTTAGTTGTAGCTCATGGATGTAATGTTTCTTTGCTTGCTTAAAATGTGAATGGAGTTTAATAAGTATACAAGTCTTATTTTTTTATGTCACAGTTAGAACAGAGGCTACTAGGAAGGAGATTTTGTTGATGTTGATGTTCTTTTAAGTCACATACACAGATATGCTTTTATGCAGATTAAGCTTCTCTTAGAAATAATAGTACCATCATTTGAAAAAGAAATGCATGCAGGAAAAAGCTTTGGAATTACACTTTTATTTTAAATCAGGAAACGGCTGACAGTAAGATGATGCCTGCTGCAGCTTTTATGGGTTTGTCTCATGGCTTGAGTTTTTCTGTATGGGTGATGCGATAATGCCTCTATTAACACATTTATTAGCTCACACTCCCATTAAAAAAAAGTAAATATATAAAAAAAAAAAAAAA